>JAYMTP010003249.1:0-17471 GCA_036897365.1 Geranium brycei | reverse complement strand
TAACTTGAAAATGTCAAACAATACTTTTTCCATATGTTAATGATTTTAGGGTAAAATGATACAAAAGTTTTTGCAGTAGAGGTGTGTGTGAGGGAGAGAGGACGTGGAGAGGGGGTGAGAGAAAGTAATAAGGATAGAGTTTGATCATTTAAAATACATTTGAAGATATATTTAGTATTTTTAACAAAATAAAATTAACTTTTAACATAACCTATCGGAAAAGGATCGAGGGAGAAAAATACAAATATAAAGGAGTTGTGTTTTTTTTTTAATATTACGTTACTTTCCCTCACTAACCTTAAACTCATCCTACTCAAATATCATGTTGAGCCTGACTTAAAATCGGTGAGCAAGCAGTGCTTGCTACTAAACCACACTCAAACTGATCTAATTATTATTTTGAAATAAGTACGCAAGAACTCGTTAATTCTAAGGATATCCACAAAGAACCAACAAAATATTAATGCTTTGCATTGAAAACGGCACCGTTTCTTTAGTTCTCTCTACAAAAACGATTATGAGGAAATCATTATCCTGAAAGGTGTCACCCAGAAACCAGAAAGAGACGCTGAGAGCGAAGATCTGGAGAAGACGATAATGGAGGTCTCAACAACACCGTGTTATGGTTCGAGGTCTGTTCCTTCTTCTACTCCTTCCATTTTTGCTACTCCGCCTCTGGTTTTCGTGAATTTTCCCCCAAATGTTGCTTTATCGAGAACAAGGAGGTTTCACTCTCGATCTCGAACTCAAATTGTTGCTGTGACTGTGTGCATGGCTATGGATAGAAGGAAGCAATTGAGTTCTAGGGCTAAGAGTAGAGGGAAGCAATTTAGTTATTTTGACAAGGCCATGAGTGTTGAGAATGCTGTAGATTTATTTCGCCGGAAACTCAATGTTGAGAATGCTGCTCTTAGAGAATTTGCTGATATATTGAAGTTAATTGCCAGAAAGAATCAATACTCCATAGCTATATCCTTGTATGAAGAGATGGGAGGTTTCGGAATCTCGCCAACTACTTCTATTATGAACACTGTGATTAACTGTTATTGCAAGCTGAGTAACACTAATGCTGCTCTTGATTTGCTGAGGGAGATGGAGAAGTGGGATTATTGCAAGCCTAATGATGTGACGTATAATACCTTGATTGGTGGGCTTTGCAAAGCCGGAAAAATTGATGTTGCTCTCGAGTTGATGAGGGAGATGAGGAAGGGAGGAGAAAGTGTGAAGCCTAATGTTGCTATGTACACCAACTTGATTGACGGGCTTTGTAAAGTTGGAAAAGTTGATGTTGCTATTGAGCTGATGATGGAGATGCAAGAGGGACAAGGTGTCAAGCCAAATGTTTTTATTTATACTACCTTGATTGATGGACTTTGCAAAGGCGGAAAAATGGATGATGCTCTTGAGTTGATGAGAGAGATGCAAAAGGGAGGAAGTGTCAAGCCAAATGTTTATACTTATAATGCCTTGATTGATGGACTTTGCAAAGCCGGAAAAACTATTATTGCTCTTGAGCTAATGAGAGAGATGCAAGAAGGAGAAAGTGACAAGCCAAATGTTGTTACTTATGATTCAATCATTAACGGCTTTTGCAGGATAGGAAACTTGAGTGCTGCTCTTGAATTGCTAATGAAGATGGTAGAGGAAGGTTGGAAGCCTACCATATCTACTTATAATACTTTTATTTCTGGGTTATGCAAAGCAGGGAACACTACTGCTGCTGTTGAGTTACTGAGGGTGATGGAGGAGGGAACTTGCAATCCCGACGTTGGTACTTATAATATTATTATCAAAGAGCTTTGTGAATCAAAGGACATTACTGCTGTAGTTGAGTTGGTAATGGAGATGGCAGAGGCTGGTTGCAAACCTGACACTGCTACGTACAATGCATTTATCGGCGCGTTTCACAAAACAGGAAACTCTACTGCTGCTGCTGAGGGAGCTGGAAGCATTACGGGAGAATCACGAGATTAATTAAGGAGAGCAGCTTATTAAAGAGATGGCGAGTGTTACTATCTTAACATCAGCTTAACTTCTGTTCTCTTTTCAGTTTCACTGAAAAATCCTTAAGACCAGTTTCAATTTAATATTCCTCTTTTGATGTACATTCAGTCTCATATGCAAAATAAAAAAAATGTCATTCTTTTTTATAGTATCTTATGCAAAAGTAAAAATCTCAAGTAACTTTGAAATTGCACTTTTCAGATTGTATATGTTTTTTGCCACTATAATTGTTCACACAAATTCATGTATTTGTCTAGATACCATTATGATGTACCATCTTAGATTCTCAACCTTAATTCATATTTATTTTTAACTATGCAGAGAATTTTTAATTCATTGGAATTGCTCGTGCACATGGTTTGTTCTTTGTAATAATTTAGTACATCATTTTGGATAAAGAACCCAATAATTGATTTTTATAGATTTTTAATTCATGAGCTGTTAACTTTTGTTACGACGACTAGTGAGAAAAACTAACCTTGATGTAATGTTTAACACTCGAGTACGTAGAATGTAAAGTAAGCAAATATATGGACAACAAGTTTGTTAATCCAGTTCAGTGTAACACGTCTAGGATAGGTTATGCCCCCTGGTGTGGTATGCATTCACTTAGTTCTTAGTTCAAGTATAATAGACAACGTTTCTACTACTAACATACATCTAAGCATAATATAGTTTAGGACTCCCCTTGATGAAGTGTAGATGTGTGTTTGTACTAGAAACGTGAGTAAGTAAGTGAGGTGTGTAACTTAACCGTTGTACTTGAACCAAGAACTAAGTGAATGCATATCACACCGGCTATTACACTGATAATTTATATGTTTGAGCAGTCTCTCTTGCTTTAGAGTTTAGGATATGTAGTGAGATCACCACATTTTAGGTGCTTTATGGATGAATGTCTATCTATTTCTGTTGAGCATAAGTGGGTTCGTATTTTCACATTCTTGGTGTCATTGAATTGGATATTGTGTTCGTAGCTCTTATTTTTTCATCATATATATGAATAAATTTGGTTCTCGAACGTCTTAAGACTCGTCAACATCGAATCTGTTATGTGGATGTAGAGAATCACTCTATGATCCCATATAAGGTTGCGGCGATCATCAGGATGCTGATATACTTGGCTTTGTTGTCAACAGGGATAGAGACGCGGAGGAGCCAATAGATGAAGTTTTCAAGGACAACATATTGCAAAAGGCGGTGAGGGGTATGATTGTGAAGACACGCTTGATAAGGTTATTGGCGCGTAACTTGAGGTCTTTCTTGAGGACATGTTCAGCATCGTCAATGACCTGGAAAGATCGTAGAAGTGAGAGTTGGCTCTAGCTGCGTGACAGAGGAAGAGGAAGGTGATGACCTTATTTATCTTGTATTTTTATTAACAATGTTAAAAGTAATGTTAATGAAAATAAGTTAACCATGATAAGTATCATCATCTTTTTGAATAGTTACCCATTATAATTAAAACATTTTTTTTATAATAAGAACTATATAGCTAACCATGATTTTTTTTTGTTTATTATAAAAAATTAAGAATATTCTCACAAAACTGCATTTGACTTGATACGTTTCTTCCTTAACGTCAGTTGACTTACTTTTTTAAATATGAGTTGAGAATTTTTTCACAAGTAACTACCATTAATTTTCAATATGAAATGATCAAAATGTCTTTTTATTGTTATTAAATTTTTAAAATTATGTCATTAGACAAATATTTTTCTCTTTCTCTCCTTTTCCTCCTCTACCACAATTTGAGTAACAAAAACACAAGAAACCAATCTAATTTATCCTACAAGTGCCCAACCCATGACAAAAACACACTTATATAATTAAGTATCTACATGGCAAGTATGTGCACAGTAAATTATTTTAGTCACATGAATAAAATATAATTTGTTTAAATTTTAAATTGCTAAAAACTGGACGAAAAACAAATGCTTCTCTACTTGTAACGGCATGCGATATAAATCAAATTTATATACACAAACCATCTATTTCCTGTATAAAGAACAATTTTGGTCCTTTCAATAAAAATGTCAACAAGACGAATCAAACTCAATTTTGTCAAACCTTGATTTGACTTGAGAAATAAGTGTTTTGTTTAATCAATTAAGTCAAGTAAAGTCTTGACAAAATTAAGTTTGATTCATCTAGTTTATACCCCTAGTGAGAGGGACTAAAACTGTTATTTATGTAAAAAGTTATATTTGATATTATAGTCCCATAACTAAAAAAATACACTCTGTACATATTTCTTAAGTGAACGTTTGCTATTATAGTTATGTGACTAAAATGGTTTACTTTGCATTTATTTACTATATATGATACTTGTATGAATAAAATAATTATTTTGCACTTATGTTGTGAGTGAACAATAAGAATGACATTATTTCCCGTCCACAACGGGGTTTTCAGATCTTAACGGAAACTGAGCGGGGAATTCCTGAATCCGAATGGGAACAGGGCGGGGTGAAGTATCCCTGCCCCGATATATTTAAAATATATCATTTTTAATTAAAAATTATATTTTAAAATGCATATTTAATAAAATAATATCTTTAAATATATTTTTATTAAAATAATATTTTACAATACATGCTTAATGAAATAATATTATTTATTAGTATACATTTTTATTAAAATAATTTTTTTCGTAAAAATTTTATAAGAAAATAAATATGTTTTAAAATTATTTTGAGTTGGAAATGGAAAGGGGAAATTTCCCTTTCCGTCAGAAAATCTCCACCCCGTAACAAACTAGAAATTGTTACCCCAATTTATATGGGGACGAGGACGAAATTGTCAAATTTGCCCCGACTCAGTTGGAGACAATCACACGGCGCATCGTAGCTCAGACTTCCAAACGACGACGCTTTGGTTGATGAAGTTGCACTTGAAAACGATGCCGTTTTCTTTGCCTTCTCGCTGCTAATACGACCCTGACGTAATCATTATTCATTATCCAGAAACCAAAACCAGAAGAGACGTTGAGTTGAGAGTGAAGCTTTGAAGAAGACGATAATGGAGGTCTCAACAACATCGAGGTCTGTTCCTTCTTCTACTCCTTCCATTTCTGCTACACCGCCTCTGGTTTTCGTGAATTTCAATTTCCCCTCAATTGTTGCTTTATCGAGAACAAGGAGGTTTCGCTCTCGATCACGATCTCGATATCAAATTGTTGCTGTGACTGTGTGTATGGATATGGGTAGAGGGAAGCAATTGAATTCTAGAGCTAAGGGTAGAAGAAAACAACTGAGTGTTGAAAATGCTGTAGATTTATTTCGCCGGAAACTCAGTGCGAGACCTAGACCTCCTCTTAGAGAATTTGCTGATATATTGCAGTTAATTGCCAAAAAGAATCAATACTCCATAGCTATATCCTTGTATGAAGAGATGGGAGCTTATGGAATCTCCCCTGATACATATATTATGAACACTGTGATGAACTGTTATTGCAAGCTGAGTAACACTGATGCTGCTCTTGATTTGCTGAGGGAGATGGAAAAGTGGGATTATTGCAAGCCTGATGTTGTCACGTATACTACCTTGATTGATGGACTTTGCAAAGCCGGAAAAGTCGATGTTGCTCTTGAGCTGATGAGGGAGATACAAGAGGGAGAGAGAGTCAAGCCTGATGTTGTTATGTATACTACCTTGATTGATGGACTTTGCAAAGCCGGGAAAATTGATGTTGCTCTCGAGCTGATGAGGGAGATGAAAGAGGGAGGAGAAAGTGTGAAGCCTGATGTTATCACTTATAATACCTTGATTGATGGACTTTGTAAAGCCGGGAAAATTGATGATGCTCTTGAGTTTGATGATGGAGATGGAAGAGGGAAAAAATGTCAAGCCTAATGTTTTTCATTATACTACCTTGATTGATGGACTTTGCAAAGCCGGAAAAGCTGATTTTGCTCTTGAGTTGATGAGGGAGATGCAAAAGGGAGAAAGTGTCAAGCCAAATGTTTTTACTTATAATGCCTTGATTGATGGACTTTGCGAAGCCGGAAAAACTAACCTTGCTCTTGAGTTGATGAGAGAGATGCAAGAGGGAGAAAGAGACAAGCCTAATGTTGTTACTTATAATACAATAATTCATGGGTTTTGCACGACAGGAAACTTTAGTGCTGCTCTTGAATATCTAATGAAGATGGTAGAGGAAGGTTGGAAGCCTACTATATCTACTTATAATACTTTTATTGGTGGGTTATGCAAAGCGGGGAACACTACTGCTGCTGTTGAGTTACTGAGGGTGATGGAGGAGGAGGGAACTTGCAAGCCTGACGTTGGTAGTTATAATATTATTATCAAAGAGCTTTGTGAATCAAAGGACATTACTGTTGCTGTTGAGTTGGTAATGGAGATGGCAGAGGCTGGTTGCAAACCTGACACTGCTACGTATAATGCATTTGTCGACACGTTTCACAAAACAGGAAACTCTACTGCAGCTGCTGAGTTGCTGAGGGAGCTGGAAGCGTTACGGGAAAATCACGAGATTGATTAAGGGAGCAGCTTGTTCAAGAGATGGTGAGTGTTACTATCTTAACATCTTCCAATCACGAGATTGATTAACTTCTGTTCTCCCTTCAGTTTCATTGAAAATTCCTTCAGACCAGTTTTCAATTCAATTTTCCACTTTTGATGTAAAAGAGTCTCATATGCAAAAGTTGAAATGTCATTCTTTTTATAGTATTTTATGCAAATATAAAAATTTGAAGTAACTTTGAAATTGCACTTTTCAGATTGTATATGTTTTTCGCTACTGTATAATTGTTCACACAAATTTCATGTATTTGTCTAGATACCATTTTGATGCACCATCTTGGATTCTCAACCTTTATTTATTTATTTTTTATTTATGCAGAGAATTCTCAACCCATTGTTATTGCTTGTGCATATGGTTTGTTCTTTTAGGCCATGACAGGGAGGAATTTTTGGTAAGACTTTGTAATAATTTAGTACACCATTTCGGATAAAGAACCCAATAATTGATTTTCGTAGATTTTAATTCATGCGCTGTTAACTTTTGTTACGACAACTAGTGAGAAAAACTAACTTTGATGTAATAGAAAGATACTTAACCTTAGAAAGATAAAATGTACTAGCACACATTAGGACTCCCCTTTACGAAGCTTAGATGTGTGTTGGTACTAGAAAGATATACGTGAGGAGGCGTGTAACTTAACCGTTGTACTTGAACCAAGAATCAAGTGAATGCATATCACACCATATTACTTTTGTTGTGTATTAGGTGCTTTATCTATGCATTTTTGTTGAGCATTGGTGGGTTCAAATTTCCACTCTTGGTGTCATTGAATTGGATATAGTGTTCATAGCTCTTATTTTCGTTATATGTGTGAATTAATTTGGTTCTCGAACGACCTAAAACTCGTCAGCATCGAATCTCTTACATGCATATAGTTATGATGGTGAAGACAAGCTTAATGAGTTTTTTGGCGCGAAACTTGAAGGCTTTCTTGAGGACATGTGCGGCATCATCAATGATCTGGGATGCTCGTAGAGGTGGAAGCTGGCTTTAGCAATGTGGCAGAAGAAGGCGATGGCCTTATTTATCTTGTATTTAAACTTGATTGTGAATTTTCATCAACAATGTTACTGAAAATAAGTTGATTGTGATGATTATATCTTTTTGTTAAGGCAAAAGCATAGTTACCCCTTGTAATTATTAACTTTTCTTATTGTTTGGTCAGATTTTTTTGTTTGGTTAAAAAAACTGTGGATAAATAACTATATATCACTATTCTCAACCATCACTTATTTGCACATAACTAAATTTAATTCTAAAACCTAATTTTCTATTCTCCTAACTATAATTTGGTCTCACGAAGCTTAACGGAGCTATTTTTTCATGTGAAAAAGAGAAATTTGCCCATGATTCAACATTTGTATTTATATTTCTCCCTTTTACACTCTATGTCCTAATTCTTCTTCCTTCTCTTCTCTCCTTCTTTCGTCTCATGGACTTCAATTTCGACTCTGACTCGTCGTCGATTAACTACTCCAGTGCTCCCTTCTCTCCTAGGGGCTCCGACTATTGCTTCTTGAACGCTTCGGCCATCCCACCCGCATTTTCAAATTCTATCGACGATACGAAGATTTCTCCATGCTTCTTCCATGATGTGTTTCCAACCAAACTGCTCTGTTTTTTCTCATTCCTTTTAATTGGGAAGAAAAGTCTGGAATGCCCCAGAAAACTCTGGTGACCGATGAATTCGATTTCCATATTAAGGTTGAATCATATACATGTTACGTGTTCGATCTTGAAGTTGATTGAAGAGATTTTTTTGACCATCACCATATGTGAACTCCACCTTCTTCTCTGATACGATCCGATTATTTAAGATTTACGTATCGAACTCTTGGATTTGCTACATCGAAGAAGAATAAGCAATTTAAAGATGAAACCATAATATAATGTCGTTTTAAGGATGTGGTAGCATGAATGACACAGGGAGCGACGTTGCTTTTATAAACTAAGTCGAGTCGTCCAAAACGTAGTCGTTTTGGGCCATAGGTTTAGGTCTATCTTTTGTCTGCGCGTGTAGCCACACACATTTGTCTTCAACCTCTGGATGATTGCATAGTCAGTTCATAGTGGTCGCAGGTATAGTTTGAGGACGCATGTTGTTTCTTTGTAGGTTTATATCGGTGTAAATTTTGGCCTCACTCATTTGAGTGAAGGATTTTCAATTTATCATATTTATTATTATTTTTTCCAGCATGAAAATACATAAATGACGAGAAGCAAGTACAAACATCCGGGCAAGCTACCTAGGAAAAGAAATACAATACAAGAGCCTAAAGCATCAAAACCGTCCTCGGGTTTGCGTGTCAATTAGGTAGCGCGCACTCTCCTGTCCAAGATTAAATCATGTGTCCCTCGTCCACCTCCATGAACGTGTAAGAGCGCATCTGCAACGATATTAGAACGTCCCCTGGTGTCTTCTCCTCCTCCCTAAAGATCCTGCCGTTTCTGGTGACGCAAATGTACCAGAACCCCATAGTGATCAGTCTACTCCACACTCTCCTTGCCCCTCTCTTTGAGACTCTGGTGTTCCATTCCATGAATAGCTCGTGAACTGTTTGAGAACGAGTGTACGACACTCCCCACCACTTGTGGACCTCCCGTTAGAATCTCTGCGTCCACCGACATGAAAGCATGAGATGCTCACTAGTCTCCTCCCTCTCGCTGCAAAGAACGCAAAGGCGGTGTCCAATCGGGATGGCCCCCGAAAGCCAAAACATGTCTCTTCGGGAGACCGTCCTGGAGGACAAGCCAACCGAACCTCCTGAAGTTCGGAGGCACCGGCATGTCCTAAAGTCTAGTCGTCAGTCAACTGGATCTACATTGTCATCCTTTGTGAGCATGACAAAACCCTTCCTCGCCGAGTAGCCCTTCCTGTCATGAACCCACTAAATAGAGTCCTCCCTACCCTCTACTGGTATGGCTGTGTCCAGGACTGTCAGCAACTCCGTTAACTCCTCTGCCGGTCTCGATGTGAGGGCCACATGTGTGGTAATCGACCAGCCATCCATCATTCATGAATCGCTGACTGAGTGACCTAGATTACTTACGTGTCTGTAGAGCCTCTGAAATTTGGTCCTGAGGCAAAAGTCACCCAACTAGCAATCATCCCAGAATCTGATCCGCCTGCCATTACCCAACCTCCATATGACACACCCGGCCCCTAACGTTTTAAGTTTGAATCCTTATTTCATTTTTTAAATGTGTTACGATTAAACCTGATATCTCGAGTATGAACGAGTAGAAGTTCAAGTCGAAAGTGTTGAGGTATTTGCCGCCATCGTCCACCTCTTAATCAAAATTTCTCTCTCGAACTCCTTATTGAACCATAGGTCACAAAGGATGTTATCCACGGTGATTTTGGTGTTTGGATAGGTGTCGATAAGCCGCGTCAGAGGACAACAACAACATTAGAGAAGAACGGTGATTTTAGAGGCTTAATATGTGAAGGCGCAAGCTTGCGTAAGGAAGAAACTATTAGTTTCTTTTATAAATTTGTAAACTATTGAAAGGGATTGGATCATTTCGAGCTTACCAAAGTCTCGCTCACTAGTCTCAGAACAAAATATAAATTGTAAGCTCCGTGAGACAAAACAATAAGGGAAAATTGTAAAAAGTCTCCCTTTACTGTATTTTGTTTGCAAAAACTCTCCCTCATTCATGTTCAAATTTGCACCGTCTGTGCAAATCCGTGAAAATTAACGGAAATGTCACTTAAGTGTTGGACGTTTAAGTTAGCACGTTTAGGGGTGGGCATGGGTCAAAAATCGGGCCAAACCGGTCAAGAATCGGACCAGACCAGACTCAACGGTTGTCCATTTTAAGAACCAGAACCGGAACCGTCACGCACAGTTCCCGGTTCTGGTTCGTTCGGATGCAGTCTCCGGTTCCGTTGCCAAAGTTCCCACCCCTAATCACGTTTGAGTTAACACTTAAGCGACACTTCCATTAATTTTCACAAATTTGCATAGACAGTGCAAAAATAAACATGAGTAAGGGAGAGTTTTTGCAAAAATGAACATAATTGAAGGAGAGTTTTTGCAAAAATACAGTGAAGAGAGAGTTTGTGCTAAAAAAACATAGTGAAGGGAGACTTTTTGCAATTTTCCCTTTTTTAAATAAAACAAACACAGCTCATAGAGCTGCAGCTTTGTGTTTACTGATTGAACTAAACATATATATGGAAATATAAGCTTCAACGATATTGATTATCAGAGTTTCTTGCAGTAATATCTGACAACGCAATTGTACAGCATCTTGTGAACTGGTTGATTCCGATATGTTACATCTTTTATTAGACTTCATACATAATGACATATAAAAGTGATGTGAGTACAAAATATGTCAATAAATTGAAAGCCATGTACAAACTACTGTTATTAATGTTCTAATGCTCAACAGCTTAAGAATTAAAACTGTTATCGAGGTCATACACATGAGTGTGCCTTCTACAAGTTATCAAATGCTGTTAATTTTTATATGTTGGGGCAAGTGATAAAGAGATTGTTTCTACATAAGCTAGGTCTTCAGATAAAACCTTGGTACATACAAATTGCCAATACAAAAATGCTGTTAATTGCTACTAAGCTGTAACTGAAATTGCTACTAAATATGCACCATACAAGAATGTGAAAGATTTCTACATATATAAACTTACTGTGCGTTGACCAGGTATAATTCTAGAAACATGGCTTAGTTTAAGGTGTTTCTCCTCTTTCCCCGAGAACCATATCAGCACAGATTCATCCTGAGAAAAAAATATATTCAGAGTACATACAAAGAATCTTGACACAGATGAATTGTACAAGGACTGACTTGACTACAAGACCATAAACAACTGCTAAACATGGCCCATTAACACAAATTCAAATGCACATCCAAAAATATAAAAGCAGTTTACAAACAGAACAACTCAGAAGCAGTAGACAAATGATAATGGCAAACACCTTATGCATTTAAAGATCATTCCCTGAAGCCGTTGAGCTGATCCGATATCTAACACTTTCTCTGTTCTTTGTTTGAAATCTTTCTTAACTTTCATTAGTACATAAGCCTCATTGTCATGTTCTTTCCAAAGTTGACTTGTAAAATAGAACAGCAGAAAATATTTGGCTTTGGCCAAAGTAGAAGCAAATAATTTTCTACATGTTATGCACAAGATTTTTGTATGTTTAGCGTAATAAATGCTGAAGTAGCATAATGTTTCCCTTTAGATATATATTAAATGTCAAAATTAGATAGAAGGCATAAAATAAAAGGGACACGAGATATCCCAAAATGGGAACGTAGACTCTTGGCCAATAGGCATTACAATGAGAGTCCATTAAGTGAAACAAGGAAATGAATAATGAGAATAAAAATGAGATACGAGGCCTTAAAACTTGCAAGAGGATATTCACTGACATGACTAATAATTTTTCATGGATATCCCACTTAATGAAGTTACACCCCCATTCACTCATATTGGTGGCTAGTGTTCATTATCCAGAATATATCATTTTACTAAGATGGTGATAATTGGTTGTTAAGAGAATTTCAATTTTATATAAGCTTTGGATATTGAAACCCATCCAAACACAGTATGGCATACAATCATAGATTAATAATACTACCTCTGCCCAAAATAAGAGGGACATTTGACTATTTGCAAAAGCTAAGCATACAAATCTTAGTGTTGGGCATCCCAGTGTCCCAGTTTTTACATCGCGTGTTTCCATGCACCCATCACACAACTGTTATAGCTGATATGTGAAGAGAAATTATAGGTAATCTATGTCTAATTAACCAACTAAAATGGAAATGGGACGCTTATGTCGGGACATCTATTTTAGAAAAATAGGCCATTTATTTTGAACAGAGGGAATGTGCACGAACAATTTTCTAGCAACAATCTGCATTGACAAAAGTAGAATAGGAAGTACACCTGCTGTACTATAAAACAACAATTATTATATTCTATGCCCAGAAGCAAAACTCTAGTAAGTCATGTCAAATAAATACGATAAAGCCCATGCATTTTTAGAGATATTCAATCTTACATTAGCGAGCCTGAAGGGGCAAAACTTGGGCTTTCCTCTGCGGCCATACTTGAGCAAATGCGCCCCTTTCTTGAGTGCAGTGATGGCCTGTCGTAATATGAAGCCGAGAATGTAAACAAAACAAACGCGCCACTAAAATTCACTAAATAAGAGACAGCTAAGACTACTTGCTTCTACACTTAAGTTCAATTTCACATAATTAAATGGAACCTGAACTCTAGAGTCCAGGTCAATGATTTGCTTCACCCATTTAAACCAAACAATATTCCTTATATAAAATCACAACAAAACTCAGACCACTACTAATTTTACTATTAAATTGAATTTCCCTAACATTCACAATCTACAAAAATATATATCTATGAATCAACAGAGAAATTACCAACTCAATGTCTCGCTCCACTGCACCAGCCCTAGACTGATCCGCGGTCATCTCCTCAGCTCCCCGAAAAATTCAAGAACCGAGTTCCAGACACAAAACCCTACTCTCCATCACCCCAATGCACCTCACTCCACGCATTGATTCGACCAGCCCCAAACCGACCTCAAAACCTCGCCGCCGCGGCCATGAAAACCCCAAACCTCCTCAGGAGACCTTCACATTGGAGGGGAACCGCATTCGGCCGCGCAATTGGACCGCGAACCGCTCCGATTCTCAGCCTAATTCGGATCGTAGCGTCGACGCAGGGCTCGAAAACCTGGCTCGGGAATCGATGAAAGCCGCGGAGAGAGAGGGCCAAAAACGAGGGTAGAGTAGAATCTGTGATGGAAACAATGGTGCGTAGCTAAGATTCTTGGTTGTTTGGCAGGCACGAGGCAATGTCGGGGAGAGAAAATGAGGGAAAGTGCGAGAAAGTGAGGGAAAATGGAGACGAAGAGTGTATGTATGTATGTATGTATAGTGTATAGAGAGAGTTTAGTAAAGAGTAAAGAGTCGTATTTGAGTATTGTTGAATCGGAGAAGAGAGAATCTAAGGAACGAATATTTATTTATTTTATAAAAAAAGAAAGGTGCGTGTGGAAATAAATCATCGTTTCGGTGCCGAAAAAAGGATCTATACAATATCCTTTCTATTATTGTTAACGACAATAATTTAAATATAAGAGAGAAAATCTAAGTAGAGATAAGGTTTTTCATTTTTGACATTTCATTAAATCCTCCTATCACATCCTAAAATTCATCATTATAGATGAAAATAGATTGTTGGGCTGAGTCTCGAACATTGGTCTAAAGTCAAAGACTCGTACCAACCATTAAGCTAAACTAAAGCCAGTAAATTCTTTAAATTCTATAATTGAAGTCATTATAATGTAATTTTTCATCTTCAAAATAAGGAAATCAAATTATATATAAACATCATTTCAGCCTTTGAAATTATGCATTTTATTCGGCGCAAAGTCAGGGGGAATCAGATTTTATGGCGCTCAAGCTCGACATGAGTAAGGCCTACGATCGAGTGGAGTGGGCATTTATTTACTAGATGATGGAGGTCATGTGTTACTATCAGGGCTGGATAAACCTGATCAGATGTTGTATTTCCAGTGTGTCATTCTCGGTTCCTATTAGTGGACATTCTATTATGCTTCCCGTCAAGAGGCCTCGGGCAGAGTGATCCCCTGTCCCCATATTTGTTTCTAATTTGTGCGGAGGGACTTTCCTTACTTTTGGACAGAGATGTGGCAATGGGCAAAATTCATGGGGTAAAGTTGCGGGGGAGACTTCCACCGTCACCCACCTACTTTTTGCAGATGATAGTTATTTGTTTTGCAGGGCTTTTTGCTGGAAGCAGACAGAAGCAAACAACTATTATCAGTGTATAGAACAGTGTCAGGACAAGTAATTAGTCAGGCCCAATATGGTGTTTGATCAAATGAAGGATATTCTTAACCGTCTGCAATTTTGGGAGGAAGGGGAATCATTGAATTACTTGGGACTGCCCAACATGGTGGGTTGAAGCAAGTCCAGGGCGATGGCTTTTGTAAAGGAAAAAATCGTGGCCCGGATATCCAGCTGGAGTACCTAGTTTCTATCTCAAGCCGGGAGGGAGGTGATGATAAAATATGTTCTCCAGTCACTCTCTAATTACTCGATACAATTATTTTTGTTCCCCTCCAACATGTATGATGAGATTAGCAGAATTCCAAACAAGTTCTGGTGAAAGGCATCGACAGGAAAATCAGGGTTCATATGAAAACGATGGCCAGAGTTAGGGAAATATAAAGAGGCAGAGGGTATTGGGTTTCTGAACCTCATCGAGTTTAATATAGCCCTATTGGGAAAGCAAGCATGACAATTATTAAGAAGGTCGAACTCTCTCTCGTCGTGCATTATAAGGGCAAGGTATTTCCCCCACACCAACTTCTTATAAGTTTCTTTGGGATCTTCGTCTAGTTTTATCTGGAGGAGATTATGGGAGGCTAGAGGGTTGATTTTGAGAGGGGCTCGAAGGAGTATTGGACCAGGAGATACTCCAATCCTTGGAAATCCCTGGTTACCGGGCCAAGAACCGTTTATCTTCCACTCTTTCTTCCCAGTTCATGATGCTAGAGTTGCTGATTTATTCTTGACTGGTTGTAGAGCCTGGGATGTGGGTAAAGTAAGTTCCTTTTTCCCCCAGAGGTGTGTTCTAGAATATTTTCTATTATGCCTCGTTTCGTGACACCTAAATATGCTTGGTTTTGGTCAGAGTCTATTTCGGAGGAGTTCACTGTCAAAAGTGCTTATAGATTGTTGTTGCGGTGCGCTAATTTGTTGGGCTTTGGACATATTGGAAACGGCTTTGGCTTATGGACGCCCAAAAAAAAAATCAAAATATGCATGTGAAGGGTTTTGTCGAATTATATTATGACCAATGTCGATTTATCCCTCAAATGTGTAAAATCTGACTTGACGTGCGATAGATGCAATCGACATGAAGAATCAATTGATCATTCCATATTTTTATAATTAGTGCCGCTTGGTTGGATCCGATGGTGGCTGGAGTCCGAGCTAAAATGGGAGGTGTTCTTCGTGTGCAGGACTGGCTTAACTGGAACCTCGATATCAGGGAGATGAAGGTTCTCGCGTACTTCTCTTGGGCTATTTGGCATGCTCGGAACAAATTTCTGTGGAAAGGAGTGAGTGTCCTGGCGTCACATGTCATTACTTTGGCTAAGGCTACCAGCCGTTGATGGAACTCAGTGAAGCTCGACAAGAGTCCTCATGCCACACCGCAACCGGGTATTACTCTCTGGAAGGCGCTTAGGCCGGGACAGGTTAAAATAAATGTTGATGCTGCTTTAGACTCAGAAAGGGGGTTATGGAGAATAGGGCTTATTTGCAGAGATTGGTAGGGTGGCATTATCAAGGCTTTTTGCAGACGGTTCACAAGGTTTCTCTAGCTTGTTGAGGTCGTGGGAGTCCGGGAGGCATTATAGTGGATGGCCAAGAACAACTAGAGGGATGCACTTGTGGAATCTGACTGCCAAAGAGTGGTTCTGGCTACGTAGCAGGAGGCAAGATTTCTAAATCAGGTAGGAGGTATTGTGCTCGACTGCAAGACAATTCTAAAGTCTTTACCTAATGCTTCTATTTCTTTTATTTCTAGAAAGTGTAACGATAGTGCATGTGCTCGCTAAATTTGCTTCATGTTTTTTGGGTTGGGACTCAAGTGGAGATTTTATTCCGCAGGATTTTCTGTCAGCTGTTCGTCGGGATGTTGATCTGCTAGTTTAATAAAGCCAATTTTTTCAAAAAAAAATAAAAGAATAGATAGATTTTATACAAAAAGAAATAAGAGAAGAGATAAATGCATGACATCTAATTTCAAATTGAGGTAATAATAATTTTATTAGCCTAACTAATAATTTTATTATATTATTATATTATATTATCATTTAATGACGAAAATTAGGCACCAGTTTGAGCGTAGCCTAATGGTTGACACTGCTCCCTCCCTAACTTCGTATTAGAGTTCAAGGCTCAACAAAAGTATTTAGATATGATGGGTTTATGGGTAGATAGGGTAATACTAAAAAAAAATGCCATATATTATGCCAATTTTTTGTTTTAAGCTAATTGATGATGTAGAAACATAAAGATATGTAAAGAAAAAATTATGCTGGAAATTTATAGCTGTGTGAACAAATATTTTCAAATTTCGCTTATGAATATAGGCCATAGCAATATAGTGGGCTGTTCACTAGCTCTTACGGGATTTTGGGCTCTTGGCCCAAAATGCAATTGCAGTAGTAAAAGTCTTGAAATGCCACCAAATTTACGTAAGATTGGGCTGTAACCAACTAAAATTCATAGCTTAGAGCACAAACGCAGCTATGTGTAATCAATCGGAGAAATTTGAGGGCTAAAATCTGGGCTGAATTATTAGCTGTGTGTGATTATTTATAAATTTGTGTCCTGTTTTGATCATTTAACAAAAATAGGAAAGCATATTTATATTTTTATATTGTGATTTTGACCTAGTTTTGTTTATATTTATAGCTTGAATTTGAGATTTGAATGTTCGTTAGCGGATTTAAGATTTATTGAATTGATTTGCACATTATACAAGTTGAATTGAGTTTTGATTATTAAAATTGTTCATTGATTGTTGATATTGGCTTGGAGTTGAATGTTGATGATGGCTAAAGCATGAGATTGTGCTTGTGGTCTTGGTTTATTTGTTGATTGAAGACATTGAGTGTTAGTTAAGCTTGATTTAGTGTAGATTGTTAATTGTTGATTGTTGAATAGATCTTGGGGGGATTGCCAAGTTAGGAAGATTTTGATGATGATTGCGGAATTGATGTTTAGTTTAATGATTGATAATTGCATGTCCATGAGTAGCTAGATTTAGGATTGAGGTTGGATTTGAGTGGGATTCTGAATGAATTGATGATCTAGT
>JAYMTP010003248.1:0-17476 GCA_036897365.1 Geranium brycei | reverse complement strand
TCAATTAGTATTTATAATAATTGTTGAGAACTAGTGAAATATCATTTCGTTTAAGTATTTGAAGGATGAGAACAGAATTTTGAAACCGATACTTAGGGGTGAATTTTATACGAAGAGAAGCGTTTACCAATTCAGCTAAAAAGTTTAGTTGAAGATAAAATAATTAATTATAATTGTATACTTTAACAAATATAAAATAGAATATTAAATAGAAATAAATTGAAAATAGAATATTAAATAGAAATAAATTGTTGTGTGCAGAGAGATTTGAGTCCGTGCCCCTGATATATTATTTGTACTATTATATTAAATGATTAACTCAACTAAAAGTTTAAACTGATAATTGATAAATTTTATAATGTCAAAAGTAAAGAATTTTCTGATTTTATTCAAAGTTTGTAACTTATTTAGCTTGATTCATACACAATATAGTATTCTTCCTTATTGTATTTTACACAACAATATTATCGGTAATTTTATTCTTCGCAGTATATCTATCATATTGTAACAACTTTAATAACTAAAAGTTAAATATAGTTCATTAGATTACCTTTTGAATTGTCGTAAATACTTTCGGTCCGCATTCATTATCATTGAATGCCTATAAATATTTATCTTTGCCGCTATATGAAAACTTATCTACCGTACAACACTCGAATATTCCAAAACCAAGCAATCGATATAACTTAACGGAAATATACTTTTGTTAAAAATAAAAATTAGTATTTTTTATTGGAGGTTGAAATAATGTTTACAATGTTTTCATTAATAATAAATTAAATAATAATGTTGTAATGTGTTGACTGAAATCATCAATATTATATTTAGAATCACAATCATGTACAAATCAAGTAAAATGTTTAAACCATAGAATGTTAAGTCAAATGACTAGAATGTTATAAACTCAGCAGAATGTTTGTGCAAATGAGTAGAATGTTACGGACTCGCAGTAGAACTTCTCTGCTAAGTGTCGTGCGCTAGGACAACTCGCACGCAAATTTTCAACGATCTAACGGTTAGTATTGATTCGCAGGTACAGGAGTCCCTAACGCTTTATTCACTACTTTTAGTAAAGGTCTATTATATGAAGTTTAATAAATATATTTTTTATCATTCATTTATGCACATTACTAATAAATGATATCTAAATCCATACACTTAACAATTTATTTATTCATAAGATAAGATATTTAAATTCCCATTAGGATCATCTTATCTAAAGCTTTTTGCACTTGTGGGAAGTGTGGCCTGTTGAGAAATTCCAATGATTTGCCTATTTTAGTATCAACTTTGTTTTATTTTTTTGAGTGGAGCATCAAAACCTCTTCCAATCCATTTTAGTATAGAATCAACCATTATATCTGACTTCAAAAAAAAAACCATTATATCTTATATTGGAATAGGAATTTCAAGAAAAAAAGACTAAAAAATCCATTAAGCTAAGCATCTAATTAATTCATGAACCATCTCTTCTGTTTCCATGAATCCATCAATTAATTGGACAGCAAAAATATCCCGAATAATAAAATATTTCATAACTTTTAACAATTTTTATAATAAAATATAATAAGTGTTTAAGTAATAATTAAAATTGATCCATGCCTACAATAATGACATTGTTTAAAAGTAAGCTTATCTTCGAAGATTGGAACTGTGAAAGTGAAATAAATCATTGCCTATCGAACAAGAGACCACTTTTAAAGGTTGAGCAATAAGCAAATCACTCTGGGCCCACTACCATGTCCGTGGGCCCGCTTGGGTTTGGGCCCTATGATACGATAAAAGCAGAAAGTCGTGATCATGATGAATTTGGATCTGTTGCCATGGCCCGCGTAACAGTTTTTCGGTCCATTCAACGTGTACCGTGTTAGACCCAAATGGCCCAACTGAAATTTAGGAAACTCGGCCCATTATACTACTGAAGGCCCACATCAAACATACACGAGAAACGACAACGTGATGTCGTTTTTTACGCACGTACATAGGGATGCCTAGGGCCTAGGGGTGTAAACGAGCCGAATCGAGCCTCATTTTGACAGGACTCGGCTCGGCTCGTGAAAAAAGTGTTCAGCTCGGGCTCGAACGAGCTTAGTTAGCTAAGCTCGAGTTCGGCTCGACTCGGTTCGCTTAAATTTGAATACAAATATTTATTAAAAATTAAATAAATAATAATTAGATAATATATGAGCCAACCTGAAATTGGCCCGACTTGTCTAATTCTATTATAAATATATAATCAATTAAATATTAAATGAGCCGGCTCGCGAGCCTATCGAGCCTTAAGAGGTTAGGCTCGAGCTCGGCTCATTTATTAAACGATCCCAATCTCGAGCTCGAATTCGACTCGAGCTCGATTATAACGAGCCTGAGCAGAATATTTAACGAGCCGAGCTCGAGCGGGTCGTTAAAAAACTCGGCTCGTTTACAGCCCTAAGGATGGCAAACAAAATCTAACTCGACGAATACCCGATGCATCCGCTTCGATCGGAACAAGTTAAATTTGAAAAAATTGAGTGTAGGTTTTGACCGGTTTTTTGGGTGGGTCTGGATACACCTATACCTAATTTGAAGTCCACTCGCACCCTAAAATATTTTTAAAATAATAATAAATTTAAATATTATTATTACATTCTTATTTCTTAATATCATAATTTAAATATTATAATAATTAATTTTGGGTGGGACTTGGGTTTCAAAAATACTCGTACTCATTAAGTGTTGAACGAATCAGAAATCCGTCGAGTGTGAAAGGGTTTTAAACAAGTCAGACGCCAATATAATAAAAATCAGACAATTTGTCAAAACTCGACCTGTCGTCATTTCTATGCATAGGAAGGAAAACGTGTTGTATCTATCATTGCTGGCACTGCAATGCAACATGCAACTTCCAATTAATAAAACAGACAATTACTAATTCTGACGAGAATAAAATATCAAGTTGGTGACGTGACGTGTAGCAAAATTACAATACATAATTCCAAAAACATTTTGAAATATGAAAAAATCATTTAAATTATTTTTAATTGATAAGTACTCACTAGATAAGTTGATAAAAACGAGATTTATTTCATTTGTTCTTTGAATACAAATCTTGAGCTTTGATTGGCTGATGTGTGGGTGGGTGATATCGCCGCTTGAGAGCCGTTGATTTCACATCGCGCCAGCGAAAAAAGTCAAAATATTCGTAGGATATGAGTAGATGCCGAGTCAGTGGACCCACCCTCGTTTCAGATATGGTGTACACGTAATGCTGACTCATTCTCTTCTGTTTTTAAAACTGATTTAATCCTCATTTTACGCCAAAGAATATTATTAATTACTGGAAATTTACTTGTTTTTAAATTTTTTGTAACTTTAGTGAATAAGTAGGGAAACAAACTAGCTGAACTTTTAACGGGTCATTAGAGCGCTGTTCGCAAAATATTTAATTTGAGCTTCTTATAATTGAAGTCAAATCGAATGAAAGCTCAAGATATTAATCTTATTTAAAGCCTAACATTTTAACGCTCGATAGACTCGCAGCTAATTCGTTTAATATTTTATCAATTATATATATAAGGACACATTCGTCAAAAGATTTGTAAGAACTAATGTATAGGCACCACGTGGCAGGAGGGAAAAAGTTTTTTTATGTACCTTATAAGTGAACCTTGTCGGAGAGTGGTGTAACGAGAGTTTGGAAGAACTTTTTTTTGAGGTTGCTACGTCAGTGTGTGCGGCGCCATGTGCCGCGCTCTCGTGGGTTTGCACGGTTCACACATGATTTTCTTAGGAAAAACGCGGCATATTATTAAATTATTAAGAAAACTAACTGTGCATTACACCGGACAACCGAAGCAACAGATGGTGTGACAGACCCCGCACCGTGATCCCAACTAATGTGTTAAAGCATACATGGCTAATTCATGAGTCATCGAAATACAATAACGATGAACTAAAGAAATGATAGCGCTCTGAAATTCCTCTTGCAAACTCGCATCCTCCACCTCGAATGGGTTGAGACTCCCTGCAAATCCGTTCCAAGAACCACCCCGTAAACACTTCCACACGCAACACAAGAATGCCTTTTGCAAACTCCGACCTCCACGTTGAATGAGTTGAGACTCCCCGTAAATCCATTACAAGAACCACACCGTAAACACTTCCACACGCAACACACAAATTCTTCTGTAAGCCTCATGACATCCACCTTAGTTGGCTGGAGAAACTCCTACATCAAACACCTAGCGCAACTTCCCAAGTAAATCGTTCGCACGTGATTGTTGGCCTATATATATATATATTACTTTTATTAGATATTCGTGTTAAAAATTAAGCAAACTGAATCGAGTTAAACTTGAACTTGTCTATTTATTTTTGATTTAAACTCTAATTTAGTTGTATATGCTTGTTCGATCCCGAATCGAGTTCGAATCGAACATTTACTTTTCACAAGCCGAACTGAGTATTCAACATTGTTAAATAGAAGTTCGATTCAACTCGTTTACACATCTAGACCGATAAAAATTTGATATATATATTTATATTTATAAAAATAGTAATTAAAGATTAAATTAGATTTATACTAATCCAAGTTGATACATGACGCGCTTGGAGGTGAGTGCGCGACTTGCTCGTGTTTTTGGATTCTTCTCAACGTTTTGTTTGGATTAAATAATAATTTACGATAAGTTAGATTTCCTGTCAAGGACTTTTTGTAAAGTTGGATTTTCAGTTGAGGACTCCAAAAGTTCCAAATATCAAGGGAAGGACTTTTCTGCTATTATAAATACCCTCAAAATTTGCACTCACCACCACACACATTCCATTTCGTCTCATTATCTCAATTCCATTCCTTTGCCCCAATTGGTCCAGAAAATGACAATTCTTGTTGAGCAGCCTTGTCTAGGTAATGCATATTTATTTATAATTTCTTACATTTTATTTAATAGTCAGTAAAAAAATTACGTTGTTTATTAGACGTGACAGATCAGAAATTCGATTCTGACGCAAACGTGTTGATTCTGGACGGCGGGTTCGCGGTGCCAGAAACCCTTTCCCCAGAAGGGTTTGTGGCGCCCGAGATCAATTCCTTCGGGGAATCGTTCCGGGACTACAATGCAGAGAGCGAGAGGCAGAGGACAGTGGAGAAGTTCTACAGGGTGCAACACATCAACCAGACATACGATTTCGTAAGCGAATCGAATCCCATGAACATAGTTACTTTACTTACACATGTAAAGCTTGTTTTGATTAGGGTTTTGATCAATCAATACTTGTTGTTGTTGTTGTATAGGTGAAGAAGATGAGGGAAGGGTATGGGAAATTGGACAAGGTGGAGATGAGTGTATGGGAGTGTTGTGAGCTGCTAAACGACGTCGTCGACGACAGTGACCCTGACTTGGATGAGCCACAGATTGAGCACTTGTTGCAGACAGCTGAAGCAATCAGAAAAGACTATCCCAACGAGGATTGGCTTCACCTCACTGGCCTTATCCATGGTGTGTTTACGTCATATCTACTCATTCTCTCATCTTTTTTTGGACCGTTATTTTTGAATCGGATCCAACTTGGCCTCTGACTCCACGTCATCGTGTGGGTCCCACCAAATATGAGTGGACATTTGCTAAAGTCAACTGGATCAAGATGAATTTTTTAATCTGATCAGTCATCTGGATGACTAGCGTCTAGAATTTTTCAGAATGTAGATACCTGATTACCGAGAAATGTATGTCTCGTAATTTTATTGAATTGCATCATCACGTGGGACCCTCCGAATATCACGTGGAATGGGCTAAAGTGAATTGGGTCTAAATGGTTAAAATTTTACTGGTCAGTTTGACGTTTTGAGATGGGTCGAGTTTTAACAATTTTAATGTGACGTATGGCCTTTCAGATCTCGGGAAGGTTCTGTTGCATCCGAACTTTGGAGGGCTGCCTCAATGGGCTGTTGTGGGAGACACATTCCCTCTTGGGTGTGCATTTGATGAATCCATAGTCCATCACAAGGTTTCTTTCACTTTCCCGGAAAATTTTGCCATTTTTTCTCATCACACATTCATAGTTTATAAAAATATGAATCCGAAAAATGAGTTTCTAAGTTTTTTTCTTTGATTGCAGTATTTCAAGGGAAATCCTGACTCCGAAAACCCGGATTATAGCAGCAAGAATGGAATTTATTCCGAAGGGTGTGGACTTGACAATGTCATGATTTCTTGGGGCCATGATGATTATATGTACTTGGTAGGTTCATGAAAATCACATATTTAAATTCCATTCAAAGAACAATTGTAGTAATTAAAGAGTTTGTGCTATCGATTCGAAGGTTGCTAAGGAGAATGGAACCACTCTGCCTCCACCTGCATTGTTCATCATTCGCTATCATTCATTTTACGGTATGTATTGTGACTTAAAGGATTTAAGTTACTCGCGCGAGTTTTGATAATCGTGAATGATACGATATTGTTGTTTTTGTAGCTTTGCATAGATCGGGTGCTTACAAGCATCTGATGAACGAAGAAGATGCTGAGAACATGAAGTGGCTGAACATATTCAAGTAAGGGACATTGATTCGTTACCATGTTGTTTTCTTGGAGTCTAAGGTATTTTTGAAGCTTATGTTGTGTTTTATGTGCAGCAAGTATGATCTTTATAGCAAGAGCAAGGTTCGAGTCGATGTGGAGAAAGTGAAGCCTTACTATCTTTCCCTTATCGAGAAGGTGAGTGCCATTTGTTTTCATAATCAGCTGTTTCGTCAGCTGATTCTCTAAAAATCTCCGACTAGTCTGATAAATAGTTAATTAATTTTTATGACAATTTTAAAACACTTATCGTAATGTATATAAATGTGCGTTGAATTGGGATGATTTTGGTATTGCAGTACTTTCCGGCGAAATTGAGGTGGTGAATTCTAAAAGTGGCATGTTGTTGCGGCTGATACAAGAATTGAGTAACTTTGTATTTGTTCATCATTTGGAAGTGTATTGTTGTTTGTTGTTTCTTTTGGGTTTGTAGAGATTCTTTTGGGGTTTGATGTAACATCTTAAGTGTAATCTTTGGGTCTAATATGCAATTGCAATATCAAAATTTATATTCAAAACTTGTTCACTTGCTTTTATGTGCGAATTGTATCTTTATTGTCTTGGTTTTAAATGTGATATAATCACGCTGGGATTTGAATCATCGTTAATAAAGATGTCAAAATACTTTAAATTTAATACCCCAATCTAGTTATGAGGGGATGAGATCACAAAACCTACCACAAATTTGATGGAAGTTGATATTTCCAACTAAAATGAGGGCGTGATCACGAAACTTTTCTCGAACCTGCCTGGTCATCATCCCTAATCATTAAATTATAATTTCATCCCTTAGAATCTAGGGGTGTTCATGGTATAGAATCAGACCAAATAAGTCTAAGCAATTCTCAACTGTTGGAAATTGGATTCGAAATTGGAAAATTAAATTTGTCTGGTTATAACTGATCTGATTCTTCATTTAGTTATATGCATCGCATTGTGATGCACCTTTATTTTGGGCCCGTTTAATGGGTTTAGTTAGTAAAGTTACATTCTAATTTTCATGCAATACTGATATGCAGAGACTATTTTTGAATGATTACATCATTTCCTTATTGTACTCAAAATCATTCCCCTATCCTATGTACATAGCAAGTTTAGAACCTACAATCTCGCATGTGACTATTTTTGAATAATTACATCATTTCCCTAGTTACAAGACATACATTCATAATCAAAATCTGGGATAAGAGCCTACAATCAATGGTCGGTCTCCACACTCTGTATTATTGAGATTCTCTTTCATTAGGCAGAGCCACAACAGAGAGAAGCCAAGTGGGTGTGTGTTGTTGTTGTTGGTGATGGCTCCACAAACCATGGAAGCTCCACTTTTGGGTTTGAGGAGCAGTCATGTTTGTGATGATGATAGCAACAACAAGAGCTTCTTCATCAGCTACAAACACTACCAGAGCTCTGTGCCTCTCTCTTTGCTTTCATCTCCATCACTTGTATGCCTCTCTTCTCCAATCATGATAATGTTTTTACTTGTTTTCTTAATCTTCTGATCCCAAATCCCACATGGGTTCTCTTGTTTTTAACATTTGATTCAATTCCATTTTCTATTTAGCTAATGAAGTTGACTACAATTGATAAATATTACTGGAATATGTCCTGAATCAAGACTGAATTGTAATTTAGAATATAAGGCAACGCCCTTTTCTTGAGGATCAAGGGAGAGAATTGCCCTTGATAATGCTGGCATCGATCAACGAGTCAGGTTTCAAGGGTGACTCCCCGGCTTGGGGGGTTTCGGGGTACGGAGTGGGTCCCGAGACCACATTATATGTTCGAGTTTTGTTATTTTGGCCCGCATATTAGGTTAGGGTTCATTTGTCCTATTAGGGTATGATTTAGTAATATATATAAGTTATTTGGTGATTATATTACAAAAAAATTAATAAATTTTTATCATCTATGCATGTGGGCATAATCAATATATTGTCGTGAATCACGAAAATTTTATGTTATAACAATAAAGTTAAAGCGAAATAAAAATCAGAACCAACAACAAATAATAACACAAAGAGTATTTATGTCGCCCACTTGCAAAAGAGATGATCTCTCATTAGAGAGAACCGAAATACAAGAATCACCAAATGTGTGTTCATTTAGGTTACATAAGTAGTATACATACTACTACATGGACCCCAGTAGGAAAACGAAATTCAATAAGCGGCCAAAAGTAGACTTCGAACAGATCACCAAAATTTGAACATTAGATATTACGAGTCGGAGATCACTGTATTATTAAATTCCAATGAAATCATAATCGATTAACATTATGTGTTTTTCTAATTATTTATTTGAATTATGTAATTGTTTCTACTTTATATCTTTCTCGTTATAACAAACACTTGCTGAACTGTCACATCCCCTTTTGAACTGTAGTTGTTAGCCATGTACTTGGAGGTGGCACAAACTTTTTGGTATCAAGAAATGGAGATGAACATGGTGGGAAAATTAAAATTGGGATTCAACCCAGAAAGCCTGAGATTGGGGAGTCAGAGCAAGGAGTGGTTGCTGCAGACGACGGGCGTTGCTCTGAGATCTGCGCATCAATGCTCCGGCGAGGCGGGCATGCCATTGATGCTGCAGTTGCAACAACACTGTGCCTTGGTGTTGTCAATGCAATGGCCAGTGGCATTGGTGGAGGAAGCTTCATGCTGCTCCATTCCTCATCAGGCTCACTCACCCAAGCCTTTGACATGAGAGTAACAGCTCCCTCAGCTGCTACTCAGGTCAGATATTCTCATAACCAGTATTCTAAAAGATGCTAAACGTTAGTCGGGTGAAGAGGGCATTCTGGGGATTCATCGGAAAATAATAGAGGGTCAATCGAACAAGTCTTGGGGATTTTTAGAACCCTACTCATAACCCATGATGATCTTACGGGTGTCCGTGGTTCGATCGCCCAAACCGTTTGCGTAAGAACTGGACTGAACTAGATTAACCGGTTCTCAATATTAGGGAATTATATGGGGAATCGATGGAGGAATTTGGGTCGATTATAATCATTACATTAATTTGATGGTTCTTCAATTAGAATAGGACCGAACTGTAATGTGATGGCTTGATTTATCGGCTCAATCAGCCGTATGGACCTTATTTTTAGGCTAATTATGCAATTTATTTACTTTAATTCAGTTTGAGTTTAATTTTCGGTGTGAATTGAACATCATCAAATAAAAAAAATATTCGAATTTTCATGTAATACTAATATATAAATTATAGTTACAAGCACACATTCGAAATCGACAATTAAAACCATTTTGATTCGGTTCTTTCTGATTAACCGCGTGTTTTGACATAAAAATTGTATCCAAATCATAATTAATTGGTTCACTAAATATGCAACCAAAAACAAACCATTATTCCCAATTCTCAGTTTTTAAGTACGGTTGGTCCTGATTACTGATTCGGAATTGAAAATTATACTTTATAGTCACATACCATTTCGATTTTGTTCTTTAACTGCATATTCTGACTTATAAAAACTCTATCCAATCTATAATTAAACAATTCATTAAAATATATGATCAAAACCGAACCATTATCCATGATTCTCAATTTTTATGAGGACATGTAGGCTGACGAACCCGAATGCAAGCTCTCCGGTGCACTGTCGATGGTGGTTCTTGGCGAGATTGCTGGGCTCCATCGAGCCTGGTCGGTCCACGGGCGATTGCCATGGAAGGCATTGTTCCTCCCTGCCAGAGATGGGTTCTTGGTCGCCCCCTATCTCGGATCGTCCATATCGACCTGTGGCGACATGATCCTGAGAGACCCTGGCCTGAGCCGAATGGGAAGCTGTTGGAGGCCGGTGAGAGATGTTACAATGTGGAGCTGAGTGTGAGCTTGGAGCAGGTTGCAGAGAAAGGGCCTCAAGCTTTTTATAATGGAACAGTTGGGGAGAGACTGGTGAGTGATGTGAGGAGGGTGGTGGGATCTTGACAATGGAGGAGGATCTGAGGAGCTATGAGGTTCAAGTCACTGAGGCAATGGCTGTGGAAGCAATGGGATACACTTTTTATGCCATGCCTCCTCCTTCAAGCGGCACTCTGCCTCTTTCTCTGGTATGTCACTTTTCTTTTATCACAACAATTCCACTATAGGGCCAAATTTTATTTTCTGATTAACTGTGCAATTTTATTACATGTCGTGCAATGCTGAACTATACTTATAAGCATACACTCAAAATCGAAAATTATACAACTCAATCCAAATTTAAATTTTGCAAATAATAAAAATAGTAAAAATGTCTGAAGGTGAATAATGTGTGGGAGAGGGACACTTACCTGACGTTGAAGGATGAGAGGGCGACTTGTGTCCACTTGACCAGTTAGATTCTTGATCGAACCATTATTTACGGTTCTCAATTTTTCATATACATTTCGACTGGGTTGTCGATTCATAACAGGTTTTGGGTCCAAAATTAACACCCTTAACCGAAGATGCGGAGATTGGAGCCAGTGAGCTAGGGTTGTCCACGGTTCAATTTTGAACATAACCAATCATTTTGGTTTTAAGAAAATAAAAACCAAAATCAAACCGATGAAATTCAGTTTGGTTCGGTTTTATATGAACCGAATTTCATACAATTTTTACATTTTAGGCCGTTTTGACTTATTATTTCACTTATCGGGTTTTGGAGTTTTTTTAACCGGTTTTTATGAAATTCTCACATTTTGGTGTAGTCTTGAATTTTGTTTTGTTGACCCAATATTTTTAGGCTCAATTAATAAAGAAATATGACTTAAACTGAGCCATGTTTCCAAATGGTTAGTTTTTTGTTGACACAATATTTTTAGGCTCAATCGGTTCTATTTTATAAATCGAAATCGAACGAACGAAATTTTGTTCAGTTAATTTTGGGCAGCTCTCAATGAAACTGTGAAAGTCAGGTTAATGAGTGAGGACTCTTTTTTTTCAGGTTCTGAACATCTTTGACAGCTACAAAACCTCAGATGCTGCAAAAGGGTTTGTGGGTCTGCATCGTCTGGTGGAGGCACTGAAGCACATGCTAGCCATCAGAATGAACCTTGGAGACCCTGACTATGTCAACATCACAAACTACATATCTGACATGATCTCACCTTCCTTTGCCTCAAAAGTTCAGCAAATGATCTCTGATGACACAACCTTCCCTCCAGAGTACTACCAAACCAGGCATGCCACAAAACACAACCACATTGTGCCTTTCAGACCAGCTTCAGCCATGAAACTAATGTACTGTGTCTGAATCCATGTTTTTTCAGGTGGAGCCAGCTCGACGATCACAGAACGAGCCATTTCTGCATCGTTGATGCAGACCGGAACGCTGTCTCGATGACCAGCACCGTCAACTACCCTTTTGGAGGGGGAGTCTTATCTCCTTCTACTGGAATTGTTCTCAACAATGAGATTGGCTGATTTCTCCACACCCACAGAGTCAACCCCTGACATGCTCCCTCCTGCTCCATCAAACTTCATCAGACCAAACAAGAGACCTTTGTCTTCCATGACCCCATTGATCATCACCAAGGTAGTCGAGTCGAGTTTCATTCACGTTGTTTTGTTTCCAGGGTAAATTGCAAAAAGTGATTCAGAACATGTAATTCTATCCAAAAATGATGAAAATACCCTTGCAAATGCATTCCATGGGCATTTTCGTCATTCTCAGATAAAACTACAAGTTGTGCAAACAAAACAAAATGATAAGTTGACCGCTACTTTTTGAAATAAAGAAAGTACAAGACTACATTTTTTGTAAAAATAGGATAATGCAGTCACTTTTTGCAATTTATACTTTGTTTCTGCATTTTTCAGTTCTTGCCTGAACCTGAAATGTTGTTTTTGCAGGACAATCAGATTGTTGCTGTCACCGGTGGCAGTGGCGGATTGAATATCATACCTGCAGTGATACAAGTTGTCCTCAACCATTTCGTCGAGGGATTGGAGCCTTTAGCTGTAGTTCAGCAACCAAGAATCTATCATAGGGTACTGTCGAGTGTCAACGTATAGTAATGTTTTAAGTAATTCTGCTTCTGACTCGTCTTTTGTTTCCTACAGCTGATACCAAATGTGGTTAGATACGAGAACTTGACTGCAATCAATGGTGAGCACATCGAGCTCGCAGAGGAGAAGAGGCTGTTCCTGACAGAGAGGAACCATCAACTCGAGCCTCAGGCAGGCGGTGGCGTTGTGCAGCTCATTGTCCAAACCCTTCAAACCCAAGTTGATATGGGCCAGAAAATTGGTAAAGATTCTGATAATTTTGCAGTAATGCATGGAAAACTCGTAGCTGTTAGCGATCCTAGAAAAGACGGGAAGCCAGCAGCAGTCTGATCATATGTAGATAGTACGAACATTTTTTTGTACATACAAGGCGATTGTTTCATGAACAGACAATAACTCACGCTGATAACACAGCTATGCATTTTTATTTAGAAGCAATGCATTGTTTTCATTGAAACTATAGATAGAAAACAGCAGCTAAAATGGAAATTCATAGCATATAGTACAAAAAATATCATTGATTCGATTTGGAATTCGTACTTTTTGAATCTGCATTGCCATCCAGCAACGGGGTTGTCACTTCTCCGTCTTCCTTGTCTTCCTTGACATGGTCGATATCTTTTGTGGTCAGAAAGCTCGGCTGGTTTGTTGACGAGAGAAGCCTTGCCCACATCCTATCAGTTATCACAACCATGTTTTGCTTCTCTGTGATTCTCTGCAGATCAACAAGTTCGATTTTGAGCACCAATTGATAAAGTACTACGTATTAGTTGCTATATGTGCGTATGGACTCACGTAGAAGGGAATGTAGCACTGTCTTCCGTTGACAAGCCCAACTGTGAAGCCTGTGTAACCTGCCATTGCCCCGTGAACTGCACTTTGAGCAAGGAGCGTGCAGTACACATTGTCGGAGGCGTTGCTTGGAATCGCTCTGATCATGTATGTAGGGTCTGCAAGGAAAATAAAAAATGGACCTGTAAGCTACAACAGTTACTTCTGCGCTTTCTGAAGAATTTTGCACACAACCAAGGCACCAACCTATGTATTTCAAGTTTATGCTCATTTTCTTGTGCTTTGCAAAGTAATCCTGCAAAAATGGTAACCAAAACAATGAACTTTCCTCCAGAAAAATGGCTGTGAACTATGTTTTTTTGTGTGCAAAATGTATGTAGTTTTTCTAATGACAAAAATGCCCTTAGAATTAAGAATTCCAAAATTATTTTATAACAATCTTACTTCATAGTTCCAAGGGCAATTTTGTCTTTTTTTATAAAAATACACATTTTGCACGAAAAAGCAAAGTTCAGAGCACATTTCTGCTGTTAATGAAATACACAACACCTTTTTGCCATTTTCCTTTATTTGATTAGAAACCGCACCTTTATTCTGGTGGAGATCCAAAGTCCGACGTCTTGGAGAAGCTTGTTTCCTGAAGCGTCTTGCTTGGCCATGGACTGCACTGTCTCGGAAACAAGCTCCTGCCCGGCTCCCTCAGCTATCACGAGAACCATGTGCCCTTGCTCTTTGAGCCTTCTCTCTATGAACTCATACAACCCGCCTGGCCCTTCGAGATAAAAGGGCGACTCTGGAATCAAGCAGCAGTCCACATCTCGGCTCGCAAGAGTAGCATACATTGCAATAAACCCTTTATACGAAAAACAAGTTAGAATAGGATACATGGTTTTGGTTTGTGTTTTCAGACCTTGTGAACTTGGGAAGTGGTAAGCTTACCGCTGTAGCGCCCCATAAGCTTCACAACGCCAATGCCATTCTCTATGCTCTCCGATTCAACATGTGCAGCGTTGATGGCGCGTTGAGCTTCCTCAACAGCAGAGTCAAAACCGAAGGACTTGTCAATGACGGGAATGTCATTATCGATGGTTTTGGGGATTCCAGCAACAGCAACTTTCAGGCCGCGCCTTTTAACTTCCTAAAACACGGAAACAAAATTATATTGAAGATAAGGAGCAAATCACACCAACACAACACTGCTAGTCTGTGATGATATAAATTTGTTTCAGCCACCTCAAAAATCACAGCAGCTCCTTTTTGAGTTCCATCTCCACCAATTATGTACACCTGGTTGATACTGCGATCCTGAATGCTGTCAACTATCTTTGAGGTGTCATGGCCACCGCGTGACGCTCCAAGGATTGTTCCGCCGCGCTTGTGGATATCATTGACAACCTTGGGAGTCAAATGAACTGTGTTCTTAGCATAGAAACCCTTATATCCTCCCTGCATGTAGATGAGAGAAAATCCGAGTGTGTTACATTTACAGGAAATTTTAAATATACGATAACCTACTTATGCAACAATAACCGGTACAATGAAACTTGTTGTTGTCATCGATACTTACTTGTATGCCCAGGATTTTCTTTACGCCATACATATGGTACAAGCTGCAAACGATTTCTCTGATCACTGTGTTGAGCCCGGGGCATAGACCCCCACAGGTTATTATGCAGGCGTGAACCTCGTCAGATTCAAAATAGACCTGAACAGCGTATAGAATCCAACATACTTTAGAGCCAAAACATGGTAATCCACAGTTCCGTATGTTATACATTGAGAAGATGAAAAATACCCTTTGGCGCGGTCCTGCACGACGGAAATGTATCCCTCTTGGACTGTTCTTGTGAACAATGATCTGTAAAAGAAGGGGAAAACAACCTTTTACTGCTAAAACATCTCTAACTCAAGCAAAAATCACACAATGCACATAATCACCAGCATGTTAAAACTGGATCCACCTAAAAGTATGAACTAATGAGCGAAAGTCCCCAAGATTCTTATCAAGATTGTATGGTCACATTTCTCGTTGTGGGATGCTAGCAATGATCTGTAAAAGAAGTGGAAATCAAGCTTTTTACTGCTAAACCATCTCTAACTCGAGTAATAATCACCATAAGAGTTATGTTAAAACTCGATCTACCTAAAAGTCTGAACTAAGAAATGGAGGCTCCCAAGATTCTTACCAAGATTGTATGATCCACATTTTTTCGATACGATATGCGCTAACATCACAATTGATGAGATTATAGTAATTCATGAAGAGAAGGAAAATGGCTGACCTTTTGAGGAACAGTGTCATCATCATGAACAAAATATTGCCTATAAACAAAGAAGAGGGAAATAGGGTTTTGTGAATACTCCATTCTTAGCACAGATTGAACATAGAGAGGTTTATAGAGGAAACTGTAATTGAACTCACTTAACAACAGAATATGCAGGATTGTCTTGCAAGGGATTGGCATGTGTCTGCAACATAAATCAAAAGCAAAGCTTCAAAACAATCAAAGAACAAAATAGAAATGACCCATCAACATAAATCATCATGCTATATGACCCAACAACACTCAAGCACAAGTTACGGCAAAAAAAAGTAAGCCACTAAATCAATCGTATATGAAACACTAACTATTCTGCTGGAAGATTCTGAACAACCCAGCTCAAAAAGGACAAAAACTTCCCCTTTCCCAGCATTTTCCCACCAACCAAACAACCCAAAATCATGAAGACCCGTCAACCTAAATCTCCATGCTACTATACAACCCAACACTCAAGCAAAAGTTACAGCAAAACTCTAAATCAATCATGCATGAAACATGAACTATTCTGCTGGAAGATTCTGAACAACCGAACTCAAAAAGGACAAATCTTTCCCCTTTCCCAGTATTTTCCCACCAACCAAACAACCCAAAACCATAAAGATCCATCAACCTAAATCTCGATGCTATATGACCCAACACTCAAGCACTATTCTGCTGGAAAATTCTGAACAACCCAGATCAAAAAGGACCAAACTTTCCACTTTCCCACCAACCAAACAGCCCAAAATCACTAACCCAAACCAAAAAAAATAGGAAAAATCAAAGCTTACAGGAAGATCAGGGATCAAATCAGACAAATGAGGCACATCTTCGAGAACATAACCAGCTTCACCAGTAACGATCTTCTTGTGAATTCCATTTTCCACAGTCGACCCCATCACCACAAGCGACGACGACCCAAATCACAGACCCGACCCGAAAAGCTAGACGAAGAAGAAGAAGAAGAAAATCAAGGGTAGGTCGAGAAATCGAACCAAAAACAGAGCTCTACATATTTTCAGGACCCTCTGGATTCGTCGATCCTGCGACCTTTTTGCCGAGTGACCAACGAACTGATTTACTTGGACACTTTTAGCGCCATTAAATACTGGTGTTTCATCAACGATTGATGATTAAGCTTTAATCAATAAATTAAACACCGGAGTCAGTGATTGACATTTTTTTATGATGATAATGAAATGGTGACCAATTGCGGAAGTGGCGTGACTCAAATTGTGTTACTCAGGCGTGGTGTTTCAGATCGTTGTTGACACCATGCAGCACGCACAAACATATATACACTATAATTGTTGACTTTAGAAGGGTCGAAAAGGGCCATATGGTTCTTCATATTCATAAATAAAATAAATGGGTATATTAAATGGGGGAAATTCACTACCACTATCTTATACTATGCAACTTTTACATGTTACTACCCTCTATTTTTTTTTGCATGTCACCACTGTAAGGTTTCAGTTAGTTGTACCGCTCATCACATAATTAAGTTTGATGTAAAATGTCCACAATACCCCTATGTTAAAATATTCAAAAATTCAAAAAAAAATCTTTTAAACCTTTTTTTTAAAGAAAATATTTTTAATCACATAAATAATAAAACACTAATTTCATAATTACTTTTTTTAAAAGAATGGTTTTCTCAAAAAAATATTAAAAATAAAAAAAATAATATTCAAATCATTTTTTATTTCATAAAATAAGTTAAACAAATGTTTTTTTTCATTTTTTAAATACAAGAGTATTTTAGTCATATAATAAAATTTGAAAGTGAAATATTTAAATGACTAAAATACCCTTGTATTTAAAAAATGAAAA
>JAYMTP010003247.1:0-17481 GCA_036897365.1 Geranium brycei | reverse complement strand
TTGGTTCAATTTCAGGGATAGTTTAGGTATTTTTAGTATTTTAGGAGTAAAGTGTCCCAAAATGTTATTCAGGGTACTGAAAAAGAAAAAAAAAAGTAGAGTATGAAAGTGAAAAAAGTATATATTCAAGTGCACAAAAGTGTCATTTTCCCTTAAAAAAATTAAAAAGTTTCCCCGCATCATTTTTTTAAAATGAAATTTGTTTTTTAAGGAAAATTTTGTATGATTTAAAAATTTTAAGTTAGTTTTTAATTAAAAATTGTTTAATTTTAAATTAAAAGTAGGTGAAATTAAATTGAAAGTATGGATTTTTTTTATTTTTATTTTTTGAAAATTGCATTATTCTATATTTGTACCCATAAAACCATCATATTGGCATGGAAAACCAAATCAAGTATAGGAATCAACCAGCAAAAAATAGTGAATTACAAGTCATGAAACACTACCATTTTTATTTATTTACAGAGTACTAAGTAAAGTAACCAAATATGTTGAAACAAGCTTCTTTCTATTCTATTTTTGTTTTGCCAAAAGTACCCAAAATCTTACAAATCTCCAACCCAAATCATCAGTGACTCAGTCAGACCACTGAAATATGATAGTAGCCAAGTCTAAGAGATACATACGTGCACATAGCAGGGCCCTTTAGATCATTGTAAGCCTTCCGATGGGGCATTACATCAAGAAAGAATTAACATTGTATTGAAAGAATGAGATTCACCTCACTTGTCATCATCATCCTCATCGTCTCCACCACCAAATGGTAAGTAAGATGAAAATTGTCAAAGCCATTCCTGCATATTTGATCCAGGTATCAACACGATTTCGCCTCTCGATCAGCCTCAATACAGAGTTAGACAGCCCCACTGTGTTAAGAATGTCCAGTGCTTTCCGCTGTGCACTCTGCAATAACAATAAGATATAGTTTTATGTTTGAGAAAAGGTGATCTTCTAGGATATATTGAAGTTCACACTCAGTTCAGTCCTCCTCAGTTAATGTCGTTCCACATATCCCAAACTGCTACAAAGCAGGTTTAATATGTTCCAGCAATTATGCCAACATAAGAAGAGATACATCATATGATAACTCAAAAGTCGATAACAACTACATAATAAATGCTTGAGGAAAAATTAAAACAAATAACTATGCCAACTAATCCACATTAAATTGGTTAGGCCCTTGAGCGAATATCCCTACATGAACTCTCGTAGTTCCAAGAACTGACCCAATTTGATGACATGAATGGCACACTGACAATTTGTATACAAGTACTGAAATACATAAACCAATATTAAAGAGCAGCCACATTTCTACTAGGAGAACTACAAAAAATTAACAATTGGTTCTAGTTCTTCACTAGTATGACAACTGTTGTGCAGAAACACTACCATTTATTGAGAATCCCTACGATATACCTAAACCATTGACATAAATCCAACATTTGACTCCCTACTTGCTAAAAAAACAGAGCCACACATTTGCAAGCAGAAACTTTTAGTACCTTCAGACGATCCCTTTGTTCTGAATATTTGCCAAGAATAGCCACTCCAGTTGAGAGAGCATCTTCTAACATCCTTGACGAGTTTTTGGCTGACTTAATTGCTTGTGACTCATCGTCAAATATCCTCAAAATATGAGAAGCTTCTCCATTCTATAATACAATCATATAGATCAGGCCACACATGAAAGGATTTTATTTCCCTAATAGAAAAGTGCTGCAGTTTTGATAAAATTACATACAGCTCTTCCGAGCAATTCTGCCCTGTCTTTGGCTTCTGTCATTCGCCTTTGATTCCTTAACAGGTACTTATCCAGACTTTGTTTCAATGACTCAGCCTCTTCTGCAACTTGTTCCACTTTACTGCATGGCATAGAAGTGGCTTGGCATTAGACACACGACTACCAATAGTTACACAGGCTATAGTTCAACTGGAAATCACTGTCAGTGCCATTAGTGGAGATGGCACAACACATATAATGATCTTTACTGAAAAGTATGGAGCATAGGACATTGTATTGATGAAAGCTATGAACCTTTGACCTTCTCGGACGGAGTAGTGCATCTGTTGGAACAGACAATATTTTGACGTCAAAAGTTCTTATTGGTTATGTGGAGGGCGATATGCTTCCACACTGCTTATCTACCATGACAATGAAGAGAACTTTCCTAAAAATGAGGTTTGATATGGTAAATATAGCTATGGAGATGAAAGCTAAAAGGGGTGTGTGACTGCTGAATTTTTGCCACTCTGAAGGGGAATGCATGTCCTAGGATTGGGTAATAAGCAATTTGGAGGGTGAGTAAGGATCTCAGGTGTATGCTAATATGGCAAAAAGGCAGTAGTAATCTCATTATGGTTTACTAGACACTGCATAGATTGGTAACAGTTCCATTGTGAATAAGATTAACTGATTAAGCGAATAGCACACGAATTCTAAATGGAAAACTATAACATGCATTATTTTACTTTGGATATACATTCCATTTCAAAGATGGGGGTTTGGTTACATGAAATTGTAAACACCAATGGACTGGCTGAATTCTGGCCTGGTAGCTTGAAAAGGAGAGTAGTCCTATAATTTGAATCCTAGTGTTGGCCTAGAGTCTATTGAGTCTCCGGGATTCTTAATGTTTGATGGACACATTCAACAGTACAAGGGTTTCATCTTTCAAGGAGCTATTGAGGTTCCCTACATTCTCTGTAAGTCTGTAACACATGAGAAATGGGTAATTGATACCCTAATTTTACTATTTTTATGAACCTCAGGGGTTGCTGATCACGTCGATTTTCAGCTTCAAGTTTTGGAGATGGCTCCATGAAAGCGTTGGTGCATAGTTTAGAGATTGCACGGTCCACACCCCGAGTGACAGGGCAAAAGAGCCCGCAAGACGTTTGGTTCGAGAAGGAAGCATGAATGAGGTGGGTCAGGTCTACCAGGCTCGTCACCAAGGCAAATCAAGCCATCAAACTCGAGAGCGCCTTGGTGGCCCAAGATCTGACATCCACCTCATTTGACACGTTTCCAGAAAATCCATCCACATTCTCGGTTCATACTGCCTCCCAAGGATCTATAAATAGACCTTCACATTCACTAGAAAGGGATCACATATTCTATACCTCCAGTACTCTCCCACTCTCAGAGACTTCATCAAATTGCATTGCATGAACTTGCACTGTTATGTGGCTGTTACCCACTCATCCTCTTGAATTCAAGTTATAGAAAAGATTTCCAACTAGTGATCCTTAGTCACAAGGATCACTCCATCAGCGTGGTGTTGATGCAACCCCATTTATAAGGCCCAATATGTTATATTTCATGTCTTTAAGCCGATCAAAAAATATATTTCAAGTCTTTAAGTTTGGGTATATGTTCAACTTATTTTTTATCAGCAAACAAACAAATTATGTTCAACTTGTTAGTATTCTACTTTTAAATAATTCTCTGCCCCCTCTCTACCTGAACCTTTCTTCTTCCTCTCCCTACGAACCCTTCTCTTATCTTCACCAATTTACAGACCTTACTTATTTTCTCATTCCGAAATTATTCTTCCTCTTCTTGGTTGCATCACGTTTTAGTAGTTTGTAGCAGTATTCATATCTTCTGCCTCTCTATACATATCAATGCATAGTTGAATCCTTAAGTTTCTTTCTTAATGATATCAGGCTGAGGAAAGACTAGCAACAGTACAGCAGTAATTAAAATGATGCATAATGTTCTCAGACTAAAATTTTCAGCATGATGATCCATCAACATGAACTGCTAAACTCAAGCAAGATCCACAATGCCCAAGAACAAGGTAAACAAGAAATAGATCCTCCTCAGGAACATTCAAGCATAAGCAATTCATCGAATCTCTCACAAATTCATTTCTAATACCTAAACACAACACTCATGTGCCAAATTCATCAATCAACTACTCGATGCAAATCACAATTTCCGAGTTCACAGATGATTGATACACAGAGAGTAGAAAGGAGGAGGAGAGGTACCGTTTCCAGAGATCGCGTTGGGGTTTGGCGGCGACGGAGCGCCAGAGGCGGTCCATCTCGAGGCAGAGGGAGTGGATCTGAGTGATGTCTTTCTTGATGGCGAAGGAGAGCTCCGGCGAGTCGATTCCTCCGGTGGAGGTTGAGGACTCGAGCCTCTCAAGCCTCTCGATTCCGTCCCTGGTTCTCATGAGCAGCCTCTTCGAGCTCTGGTGTATCTCCGATAGCGTCCCTCCGCCTCCTTCCACCGCCATTTCCGTTCACCAAATACTGAATTGTGCAATTTTCCTTCAGTTCGATATGAAGAGACTGCAATAAACCAAACAGTGCATAAGAAAATCAAGTTCGTAAGCGGCTGGGAAATGCCACGTACTATTTTTCTCATACTTAATTACACCTAAATATATATTATTCTCTTTAGTTTGTTTTCTCGTAACTGTTTACTGTTTTAAACAATTCCTCTCTTTAGTAAGACAAATAATGTTGTGGGGAAGTTTAAGGCCATGATGAGAAATATAGGTTAGAATATAATGAATATGATATATCGGAGTGTATAGTTCACTGAACATATTTTAAAGTCATATTTACATTAGTCTTTATTGCTAGAACTTAAACCACTTCATGTAAATATTCTTGATATTTCATAGTGTGTCTTGATTATTATTATAAGTCACAAATTGTTCTTAGATAATAAAAATTCGTGAAAAACTTCATTGGTTCAAAGAGGTGATGAACTGTCTCATAATTTCAGCTTGACATTTACTTGCTCAAGTGACCTTAACTTTTTCTTCAAAAGTCTCAATTAGTACAAACTAGACTAATAGCATCTTACTAAATTTCTTCAAATTTGACATGAAACTTGAATTAAGAGACCCCTACTATCGAAGGGATATATCTCCGAGATACAATACTCTTGTCATCTACTGCAGTAAAAGAAAATTCGATGTAATTGAAAATCGAATGCACATTTAGGCACATCCTGAAGCCACCCGGCTCGCCTTTGCACATTTAGGCGCATCCTGAAGCCACCCGGGTTAAAGGAAAAGAATTAGGCAAGGCAAGAACCTGAAGAGAAATTTGATTGTGCATCCCACGACAGAGATAAACATATAAAAGAGTGACGCCATATTTAGTTTAATTTCATTTTATTTCCCTCATTTCTTTTACAGAATGACTTGTTATCGTGACATTTTTCTTCAATTTTTGTCTTACAATTTGTATCACATACACTCAACGAAAAGTAGCACTTCGGTTCCCGGTTGCTGGAAAAGCTTGTCGTCTTCTACCTTGCGGGAATTCACTGGAAGAATCATCTTTCTCAAGTCGACTAGCTGGCCCTTTTTTCCTACGGCCAGAATCAAGACGGCTCCTTCCACCTCCATCAACCCCTGAATCTCCATACCTAACCTGTTTCCTAGCAGATTCGTGATCAAATGGCTTCAACTGCAAAAGACCACCACATTCTTTAGATACCTCTGTGGTTCTAGTGTTTCTATTTTGACCAGACTGAAAGCACTCCTGAAAGCTTGACAACAAATCTGAGAGAGACATAGGCTCGTCTTCTTCGTCCACCTCTGAAGCAGTACTTTGGGGATTTTTCTCACTCTGCTCTTCCTTGATCTCTAAGAGACCATCTCTCGAATTGGTAGCACCGTCAAGCATAATAATATCTTCTACAATGGTGCTGGCAACAGGTGCATGAGAAGTTTCTTCGGGGCTCACACTTTCAACAGCCCTAGGAGGTTCCTCCTGAATCGGTCTCTGCAGATTGTCCCTGCCTGAAAATGAATGGAACGGGAGATTCACAGACGATCTTATTTGCTCCAACTTGATCTCTTCCTTATCCTAAAACAGTTGCCAAAAATACATATCATCAGTTCCCTACAGAGTGCATGGACAATGCAAAGTGATGTATATCTATAAAGTGTACTTAATGAACCATTTTCTAACACCTGCCAGAAGCAGAACAATTGATAATACATTAAATGAGTGACGTAAATTGCTTACTTTCTTGTCGATGTCAAGCTTTCTCTTTGAGGCAGCAGTTCCCAGGAGTGCCCCAAAGGCACAATTGGGCTTCTTAAGAACCTGAACAGTTGCTCCAGTAACCTACCCAACCATAGAAAACATTTTTAAACAAGTACTTGATAAGATAAAATACTTATTTGTGACAAATATAAATCATTCAGAACCTTTGCATTGGTTATAGTGTCACTACTTTGCACAGGACTTGTAAGTACCCCACTGGGCAGCTTTGGAATTGGATTGACAGGATTGAACTTCACTTGCCCATTTCCATTAGGAGGCTCTGAAGAATCTCCTTCTCTAGCTGCAGTGTGTTCTATAGAAATGCATCCAAGATCCAAAGGCTCTATATTTCTACTCACTCCATTAACATCATAAGGATCCGCCTCAGACCCATCATCAACAAGCACGCTTTCTCCTGATATCTATAATGTGAAGACAAAAGTATTACCATTGATAGAACTCTCTCCATAAAGATAAAGCAAATTGCCAATTTAGACACAGTTTCTGTATAAGCTGTAAGAAACCTCTCTGCAAGCTTAAATTGTTTGAAGTCAACACAAAACCTCAAATGATATTAAGTGGAACAATTGAATGCTAAAAATACTGTAACATACACGAGTTTTCTAGACCTATAAATCACAGAATACCCACGGGAACATAGTAAGGTTATCGAGAGTTTGGACTCATAATTATGAATCATCTATGTTTATGGTTACTTCTGATGATGGATGATGATACCCAACTAGAATATACTAAACCCTTTATTATCACTCATGTTTTATTCATTACATCAAAATCCAAAATTACTAGTAATGACAGATATAATGAAGAAATTACCCTGAAACTTATTTGTAGATAATGTAACTGTGACATTATATTTCTTAAGATAGGCAGGGAACATCAAATGTAAACACAATTTGATGATTAATGTGAAACAGTTCCATTCGACATTTATGCATCCTAATCAACTAAATTTAAGAATGTCGCAAAACAAAATGCTTGTGTGGAAATGAGACTTGAGATCATGCACAGGTCAACACATTCGCTTGCAATGGTGGAGCAAAACTTTTTTGGCCATGATAGCAGACATAAAGGCTAGGCCTAATCAAAGGATGTATTACTGATTATATCTTACACCTAAAGCCTCATATTGTACCAAATTATTTGTAAGTTTTGGAATGGAATACTTCTTTGCATCATAGAAAGGTTTGTTTTCTAAGATAGCATGCCACTAGACTGCCCAACACTGATAAAATGGATTAAACTATGAATCATAGTTATGCAAAATTTGAAGGCTCCATATGCATGTTGTGCATTTTTGTGTATATTTTCTTACTGTTTCTAGTTGTCCCTGTCTCAGGTGTTCAACAGCAGATTCATATGCAGCAGCATTTAGCATAGAATGCCTGATTATGCTAACGGCAGAAGCAAGATTGCGTTCAATGTACGGATGCTTTGATTTCAACAAACAACGTAACTTGTTTGTAGTGGTAGGCATCTGCTTAGCTTTTACAAAAGGAAAGTAGAAATTATGAAACATGCTCTATGACTGCAGTTGAAAAAGTAACTTGCAGAATTGTGGATAAAAGAACCCAATACCAATCTCAAGAAGTGTTTTGTTTGGCAATATGTACCCAGTACTCTCATCCTCTGCACGGGCAACAACATCTCGCCACTCGCAAAGCCCCTGTAATCCATTTAAGTAAAAACAGCATAAGCAAATACAACAGAACAGTATAATCCAAACTGTAGACAAATAATAATTATAAAAACATTATGTCTGTTATACATCCAGAAACTCTTAGCATCTATGAGATTCTCTCTAGAACCATGAGTGAAATATGCCTTGTGCACATCAAATGAGTGTCAAGCCAGTGGGTATCCTATTGAGGCCATTAAGATGGTGACCTAGAAAAGGAAATGAGAATCTTACTGCAACAACGGAAAGTTGCTGAGCATTGAGACCAGCCGCCTGCAACCTATATTAAAATAGTAAGAAATGAATGTCCATCAAGATTGAGCAAAGCTAAATATGAATGGTTAAAAGAAATTCGAAGTGGAAGAAAAACATGAAGCGTATTAAAGCTATTCATGCAGAACAATTTCAACTTGAGAAAAGAAGCAAGCAACAAACCCGTATATATAGAGGAAAGAATCTTCTGTCAAGAGTTCCTTTTCATAGAGCTGCATGCACAAATCAGAACTGCGCTTATAGACCTGCGAGCAACAAGAAAACTTACTGAAACTGGTGAAGTTAAATTATTAACAAAAAAATGATACAGAACGCAAAAGAAAGCTATACTAGTCACATATGTAAGTACTAGATAGTGAAAATGAACAAACTGTAAAGAACATCATGGAAAATCCTTGTTGCACAATTAAAACAACTGAATACTAGTCTTGAATCTATAAACTATATGAAAATATTCTGTGTTTAATTGAACGGAACCTAGGCAGAAATTCCCTAACTTAAGGCAGAGAACCATCCAGACCCTTAGGACCAGGCTTATGTAACTCAAAGAGGTACCCATAGCCTCCAACATGAATTCAACACTGAAAAAAGAATACTTACTGTTTAACTCAATAAACTTAGGCTCTGTTAGCATTATTTTTGAATGATAACAAAGGATGGGAATCATCGCTCTTGCACATAAGTTAGGAGATGCAAAATTCTTTTCTCCCTGTGTCCATTCCCATTCTCTCACATGACCCCATTCCATTCTCATTTCGCAACAGGGGAATAAAAATAGGGCTATTTGAGGAAATGAGACTAGAAATGGAAATGTGGATGAACACCTCCTAATTCACTCACACTCTAAAAAAAGGTGATTTTCATTCCTATAATCCTACTCCGAACACTAAATTCTGATGAAAAATAAATATCAGCAACCACTTAACTGACTTAAATCTAATGACCATCACCATCATGCACAATAAAGTAGCACCATCTGTGCATGCATCATAAATGAACTTAGGAACACATCTCTTTTGTTATGGCTAATGAATGGAATGGACAGAGACCATGCAACCAATCATATGCTTCTCTAACAATGTGGACGGAATTGTACGAGACCTTTTAGTCATGTTGTCAGAAATATACTAAAGCAACAGAAGTAACTTATGCCCCCTATATACATGTGAAAAAATAAAGAAAAACAGAAGGCCAAGAAATTTCAGTGATTTCATAAAAATGATACCTCCAGTAAAGGGGTATCAGCATTTGCAGACACCATGGGCATTGACAGTAATTCAGTCCTCATTAAATCAGAGATATACAACAAATAATGTGTATCTTCTCTTGCGTATCTGTCATAAACAAAGCTCTATGAGATGATAATGAAAATTCAACTGCATTTTAGTAGCTTGCAAGATGTTAACAAGTAAACATGAACATTATCTCATCAGATATAGCATCGAAGACTATAATCTCTATGAGCACACTGGGTAGACAACAAAAGAAGCACTCAGGATCATCATATGAAATTACAATATTCACTGTGGAATGGATCACGAACCTACCAGATCAACAATCCAGACCGCTGAAAGGAAAGCAAGCAGCAAACAAAGAACCTCGATTTCATTCAATGAGAAGAAAGATATCTCGGTGACAGAATTACCGTCTTTAACTATTGAACTGTTGGATTAAGGACTATGTCTGCTATTAATTTACCGTAATTGGATGCTTAATTCATATAAAATGAGAAGCTTTTCTATCAAATTAAGTTTGTATTAGATACATTGATACCTTAAATGAGTAATTTATACATTCAAATAGTTTAAAAATCAAGATGTGACAACAACCATTGACAAAAAAGGACACTTAAAGACAGTATTACAATTTATGAAACGGTGTAGTTTTACATATGCTGTGAAAGGGGAACATAGGATGGCAATTCATAAGCAAAAGAAATTATCAAGACAGCCAGAAAGAAGAATGTTAAGTTCCACCACATTTTTACCTGACCATCTCATCAGGAAGAGGGCGCAGTCTCCAGTCTCCATTCTGATATCTGCAAGAATTATACTGTTAAATCCACAGAAAAAGTTCTAAGAGAAAAGGATGCAGAAAAGATATTCCAATTACAAGAATTTGACGTGAATAAGCATAGAAGACCTACTCTTTGTTGGCAGTAACTCCACAGAAATGGTGCAGAAGGTACTCCAAACTATTTCTCTCCAGCTTCAACACCCTTGAGGCCTGAGGATCGAAGCAAAATAAATTCCTCCAAATTCCATAACATGCAAGAACAAAAAGTTGCAACAATATTTACAAGAAAATGAGCGAAGATAAGGCAAGGTTAACACTTCAAATATCAGGGAAACATCAAAGAGATCCTTATATCCATAATAATTATTAATTACCATTCAAAATCTACAATAAACATAACCTAGAGAAAAGGGACAACATCCTTGTCTGTTTAAAAATAAGAAGTTATACTGAGAGTAAGAGGTAAGAAGATGAGAACAGAAAGATTGCAGGCAGAAAAAATAATTGTGACTGATATTTGCAAGATCTGATCCAACCAATTCACATGCTTGAAGATCATGTCTAATCTAACAAGCTTACATATAACAAACATTGCGGAAAATACTTCTGAAAATACATATAAGCAACTTTTATGCTGCAATATCCTTGGAAACTATTGTAATACTATATAACCAGAGCAACAACATGAGATTATTACTTATGAATGTTAAGGTAGCAGTGGCACAAGAAATATTCAGATAATGTTGCAAAGTGTAGATTAGAAGGGATTTAAAAGTAAAATACTTGTCCAGTGTCGAACATATTGCATATGTATATGCCAAAATCTCGTTGAAGCCATACAATATCTCTATCTGCTCCATGCATAACCTGATTATATATAAACCGCATCACACCACCATAAAAAGAATTAACATAACCAAAAATGCCCAAGTCAAAGAAACAAACCTTTCTCTTGGTAGGATCTTTAAACACTTCCCTCAGATATGGACCTACATGAATCCGAAGTTTCAAAGTATCCACAATAAAATCCTCAGTTCTAGTAGAAATTTGCATCAAACAAGTCAACCCTTGAAAAGATCGATACTGATTATGTTCCAAATCAACCTGAAAAGTTATAAAACAATCAAAACATGCAGAACAGGAAAGAAAACAAAGCACTTAATCTTCACCTAAAGGCTAAAAATAACCATTAAATTATTAATATTTAAAAACTAGAAAAACAACCATCATGCACAGACAAATGAAATAAATGCTCAACGAATAAAAACTAGTGCATACAAAAATATATACATATACTCTACCATGAATTGGTGCATCTCGATGCCTGCATACTAGTTTCAATCAAATTCATCTAACTGCAGTATGTGTATGAGTTACCATAATTTACTTATGTAATAAAGAAAACTCTCCGCTGATACAAGAGACTAATTTTAAAGATATTCAGCAAATCATTCTTCGCTCATGCGGGGTCCCTCGGGATTTGGATTTGATTATCTGGTCCGGTTTTTGATGCTTGGATTGCTTGCCCGCACTCTATCTAGATTGGTTTTTGTCTCTTGTACCTATCTTTCTTTTTATAAGACTTGGTTTGGGGTTCCCATCTCGGGATCCCCAGTTTTGTTTTTTAATAAATTTATCGCTGATTTAAAAACTTACATGTCAAACATATCCATTTGAACCCCACTCAATTCTGTATACTTGTTAATTTCTTCTTATCTAGTATTTATCTTACTACTTGCATAATGTTCATTGTATATTAGTATTCCTCCCTAATTCAAGATTTGCTAACCATTTAAACTTATATATAAGACATAGCAAATCTTGTCCAAGGAACCAATATAAAGATCTTAAAAAAAATAATCATTATATCCAAGGCTTACCGCAAATTCAGTCACGGAACGTAACTTAGCAGCCAACTCTTTCAAATCTTTGACCTCTTCAACAAGCTTGAATGGAGTACTCTCTAAAGAGAGTGGTTTTATTAGCTCAACACCCCCAATATTTTCATCAACAAAATCCGAAACAAAGAGCTTCTCCTGCACATAATATATGATGCTAAGAAGAGAGGATACAACGAACAGCATGAGGAATTCAACAAGAACAAAATATTAGAGGTTGCAATGCTTGAAAGACATGAGGAATAGAACCCTATTTATCAAACACATAGGCCAGAAGTTAGAGATCACTTGTATTCCAGGAATAACATCACAATTATTACACAAATAGCATGGCATCTACGATAAAAACAGTAAGATGCAACCTCCGAAGTTACATTAGCTATCAAGTGGAAATGGCCCTGCTGCAGGTTTTAATTGAAAATTAAAGTCACGAAGTAGAAGATATGCAATCAGGTTTATTGAGACAGAAAATCTTCAGTCAAAGCAAACACCTTTTTTCGTTTGAGAACCGTATCGGTCAATTGGACACCCATGTTGTATAGCTAACCACATAGGTATGCAGAACACCGGAACCTAGTAACTACTGTCATGTTAAGACATAGGCCATGGTATAATATAACTGTTTTACATTAACTTTGAACAGTCAGAATAGCATATACAAAGAGTCAATGAAGTAAAGAAAGTTTCAACTATTATGCATGCATAAGACATTCATGATTTCAAAACAGATCTGACGTGACAAATTGGGGCTTTATTCAGCACAATCATTCTAATCATTTGAGCAGGGATGGTAACTTGATTCTGAATTGACCATAAACCAGGAGATCGGGAAAGCCAAAATTTTAAGCACCCCATAATTAGTAACTAGAAGAAATTGGCAACAGTACCTCACTATATAGTGTTGCTTTTTTTCCACAAATTGTTACAATATCAATCCATTTCTTTTCCAACATATAGTCATATTGCTACTATATTGAATTTACAATAGAATGATTAAAATACCACTCAAACCTTTTCCACCAAAAGAAAATGGGCAACATCACATCTTTATGCTTTTTACTTGACTAGCATCATAAACTTCTAAATGTGCTGTGGCTAGAGCAACATAACACCACAGTGCCCCTAAAGAGCCAAAAGGCTCTACAAGTACTCCACTTCTATGGGAACCACTTAGAGATGCTAATATGCTGGGAAGAAAATGCCTACCAACGAGGAGCAACAATACATATTGGATAACACCTCAACCCAAAAGACTAGCCTATCATGTTATGGTTCCAAGATGTGTATCAAGCTTTCAAGAAATGAAATTTAACATATTACTCGCAAAGCTCCAATAAGGAATCACCCGCCATATCACACATTAGATGCACTAGTACAGTAGTAATCACATCATTAGTTCACAAATACGAATCTTGGCACAATCAATGCATATAAGAAAGTCATTCTAACCAAGATAAAGAAAAAACAATCAAACCCTTAATAATGGAAAATTCAATGGACACTAACCAGGGGGTGAATGAACCTCTGCCCATCCTCACTCCTCTGCAGCCAAACGTGATCAAATGGCTGATTCGAATTATTAACCAAAATATTGAACTCCTCCTGCGACTTACTTATAGTGGGTATATGGAATGGCACCTTTGGCTTCGCCTTGGTCGTCGCCACCTTCACATTCCAGTCATCTCTCAAAGCCACAGCACCATTTCCGGACTGACTCGCGCCATTGTTCTTCTTCTTCTTCTTCTTCCCACACACCAGCTGAAACCCATCGTCCGATTCCATAACTGGCTTCCCCGTCTCCTCTTCTTGCTTCCTTATCTTCTGAAACTCGTCGACAGACACATCGAAACGCTCAAACACCTCGTCGTTCACGTTAACGAGCAAATCATATCCATCATCAAGATCGCCGTTACCCGGAAACGCGATTTCTTTGCCCCAAATGTGCTCGGAGGAGCCGATAGCCCCAAGCATGGACTGCGATTCCTTGGAGATTTGCTGAATCGGGGCCTTGAATTCGTCGAAGTTGTAGAAGAAATGGAAGTCCTTCTGGGAGGGGATAGCTTGCATGGAGGCGGTTAGGGTTTGGAGAGATCGTGATCGAGTGCTGTGAGCCGGAGATTGATCGACGTTCATGGCTTTGGCTTCTCTTTCTTCGTCTTTGTTCATGGCGGTGTGGATTTTGGGGTTTGGGGTTTTAGGTCCCCATTGAAAGAGGACAAGTAGGAAAATATTTTCTACTCGGCGCCAGTTTTTGGAGCTTAATAAGGCTTCTTCTGCATTCAATGTTTGTACGTTTTAGAGCATTTTCACTTATCACGTGACATGCGTGTATGGTTTAAACTTAGATGAGTGTGAAACTGAAAATACAATAAACGTGAAGATCAATGTTGGAAAATACTTCTTTAAGGTCATTATCCTTAATTTTAACACATTTTTACACTCCCTCAACTTTCATTTTGTATCACATACCTTATTTTAAATTTATGTTTAAAAAACAATATTATCCTTACATGTTCACTCTTATTCATTTTTCACATTTGATTTCTCCTCGTTTTGTTTTGTCTCAAACTCTTCTTCGCACTCAATCAAATATACAAAACATAATAAAAAAAGAGAAGAGGTGTAACTGAATTAACTTCATCAAAAGTTGCAATGGTGGAGGAAAGGGGGAGATTTTGAGGCCATGGACTATTCAAAAGAGTCAATTAATGTGGAAGAATTGTTGTTATTGCCTTCTCCAGCAATAGAGGCGGCATCGGTTTGAATCCTAGTCGTCGGGAGTGAACGAAGGGAAGAGAATGAGAGATTGTGTGCTTGTCACGCAGATCGATCTTAGTAATTGGATGGTGGAGGGTGATAGAGGACGCGATTATGGTCGCGACGGGACTGGTGACATAATATAGTTCAGATTTGTATGATTTCTTCATCGTGTCTAACAGACACACAAGTGTGAAGGTCGCAGATACGAGCCGCAATCGAATCCACTCTCTTGTAACGGTAGAGATGGAAGATTGGTATTAAGGCAGGGCTAGAGATTTAGAGAAGTTGATGGTAGGGTACTTGTAGAAGATGGACAAGAAGGTGAACCAAACAAATAACCAATTTTGATGGTAAGATACTCAAAGAACCATCATGAGAGTCAATGAAATCTGACATAAATAAAATAAGTATTAGTGAATTGATTGTTTATTGAGAAAACAATACTCTGTTGAGAATATAGAAAACCTTAATGAATAACCTAAACTCTAATAGACCTCATATCCCTTCTCAAAATCAATACGATGTAAATCTAATTGAGTTTTAATCTAAATAATATGTGTTATGTTCTTCTTCCTCTTCTCGTGAGTTGGAGTTTTCAAAAAAGGACATCGTTGATGCTCAACAACTTCCCTCTCGTAGAATTTTCGAATTGCGGGATATACTTTCCAGATTACGGGATGTACACGTGAATTATGGTTGTCAGACGAAACAAATGACAAAGATGAGCAAAAACAAAGCCATATAAGAAACGATATCCGAAATATTTCAACCAAAGTGAGTTGAGGTGCAAGACAAGAATAAAAAAATCTATGATTTTGAAGGAGACGAAAAAAAGAACGAAGAAAATAATACGCGGAAGCGAAAAAAATGATTCAATATCCTATCTACTCATTGGAACTATAAGCTAACAATCTGATAAAACTTAAGAATACAATATATTTAACCAATGATCGTCAAAACTCTGATACCATAACAAAAATAAGATAAATACATTATTGAATTGATTGTTTATTGAGAAAACAATATACTCTGTTGAGAATATATGAAACCATAATACAACCTAAACCCGAATGGGCTAACCTTAATGGACATCACATAATATTATCAGACAAACTTATTTTGTTAGAAACTCATTCCCAAATCATACCAAACAAGAGACCAATTCACAACAAAATGAAGAACCCGAATTGTTATATAGCAAAGATAGAGAGTTTCCAAACAGATGGCTGGAAGGGGAGTAGTAGGAAAGAGAAAATGAACCAATGACACATTTTGAAATTTTAAGGGGTATTTTGATCATTTCACAATTAATAAAAAAAATAAAACTAACGTATATCTAACTCCGTCACTTAAACTGAGAAAGAGAAAAAACGAATCATCACCAAATTTTATTCAAATTATTTTTTAAAGTTGGTGTATTTAAATGAGAAAGATATCAACTATATATGTTTAGTGAAAATGACAGTTTAATACACATAAGTATCAACCGTTTTCATTTTAGTACACCTAACTTTTACTGTAGCGTGTGTCGTGTCATAACTATCAACGTTTTTCACTTTACTGCAATCCTTCTAGTTATATTAACTTTTTAGTTAAAAAGACAAAATTGCCATTTGAAACATTTCAAAATTACCCCTACTCTCTGACTTAATCCCTAACCTACATAAACCCTAACATAATCCTGAACCTAACATTAACCCTCTCATCTTTGCTTTATCGCCGACAAACTCGCCCTCACGTCCGGCCTTCTCTGGCTCCGGCAACCTCGCCTCACCTTCGGTTGCGTCCACCTCCTCCTCCATCTCCATCATGAACCATGCCCTCTCTCCATTGAATCGTCGTCGAAGCTCGAGCAGGAGCAGGGTCCATATCGACGAGCTCTATCGAATCATCATCAGAGATGGAGCGAGTTCCAGATCTACGAGCTTGTCGAATCGTCGCTGACGACGAGATAGAGCAGGTTCCAGATCAAAGAGCTCGAAGTTCCAGAGAGTCGATATGAACCAAAAAGCAACACCAGAGAGTAGACGTATCCGTCACGAACCAGAACAACCTCACCTCCCTTCATTCCGATCTCCCCAACCCCCTCTCCTACCCAATTTCGCTCGCCAGTGCTTGGCCAGAGCCCAACCCTCGATGCAACCTCTTCCCTTTCCCTGTATGTTTTAATTTTTAAATTACTTAGTTTGTGAAATGACATTTATGCCCTTTATTCTTAATTTTAAATTGAGGGTACAATTGTCATTTTATATTACATCAATGTCGATTTTTTTGTTTGATGTTTGATGAAGGGTATTTTTTAAAAATAGTAACAAAATATACTAAAATTTTAAGAAAGTTTATTAAAGTAAGACACGATGATAACGAGGGCACCCCATAAATTAAAATAAAAGTTAAATATACTAAATTGAAAATGATTGATAGTTAAAAAAGTTAATACTTAGGACACTTTCATAAACTACAATAAAAGTTAGATGTATTGAATTGAGAATGATTGATAGTTGAACTGCTATTTTTCTATAGGAATAATTATAGGTCATTATACTCGTTCAAACCTCATTTTATGATCATTATACTAAGTTAAAAAAATTTTTTATCGGTCCCCCAAGTTTGAAAAGTTAACACTTAGCTCAGAAACTGTTAAATATTTTTTTAATGACCAAAATGCCCTAAAGAGCAAGATTTTCAGTCGTATGCATTAATGGGTTAATTGTGAAATTACCATTTTAACCCTAATTGAACAATCAATTGAACTAATGGTGAAGGGCAAGATGGTCTTTTCAAATAAACAAATGAAAGAATTTAAAAATAAAAAAG
>JAYMTP010003246.1:0-17488 GCA_036897365.1 Geranium brycei | reverse complement strand
AAATGCTTTAATTGAAAATTATTTTAACGTTTTTTGTTAAAAAAAGTAATTATATATAATTTATTTTTTATATAGTACGGGTATGGGTTGGAAACGGGGCGGGTATAGGTCAACCCGCACCCGGTCAAAAACCCAAAGAGAAAACTCGTACCCGACATGTACCCAAATTTTCCTGAGTTTTACCTGTTCCGATCGAGGCGGGTTCAAATTTTTTTGCCATCCCTAAACATAAGACTCATAATTCATATAATATACAGAACCTGTAGTTCCGATCCAATGTACATTCATGAAAAGTTGCATAACCCAAATTTCATGAAATATACATAATATAAAGTTCTAATATTCTGATTGATAATATAAATTGATATATTATATCACGTGATATCAATTTTCGAAATTTTATTGAAGCTGGAAGTTCTAAACATCATTCGAATAATTGTCAAATGTGGAATATCAACCTCGACGAAAATTTATTTAGAACCCGAAGTTCTAAAATTTTTTGCATGATAGAAAAAAATACTGGTTTTCAGTATGGATCCCAAAAGTGGTATTTCTCATGTCCAACCTTGGTATATCCGCCGAAATGGATATCATATTGAGATCTCAAATGATATGGTGAAAAGCGTGCGATGAATAGTTGAGACCCACGCAATATTGAATCTGAAGTTCTTTATCCCAAATATTTGTGACTTTTCATAATCAACGATGATGCATAGGATTATTCAAAATTCATGTGGACATTCATTGAAAATCCTGAAGATATTATTGTCCAATAAAATTGTTTGTACCGCTTGTTCACAAAGAACATCTGCGGTCCAACCCACTTAAGCGAAGTTTAGTATTGAAATTTTTATATTTCTTTCAAAGAACTCATATAAATATAACTCAATTTGTTTATGGTAATGACTGATGCATCCCGAAAATGGTCACATATTTGTTTATTTCCAACTCATAATATTGCATTTTGCTAAACTGTTGGCATACATTACCAAGTTAAAGGCATATTTCTCTTATCACAGTCTATTCACCTTGATAATATTTTGCATACCATCAGTATTCTCATATACAACTTGATATATCTCATTTATGTATTAGTTGTGTCATATAAGTGTCTGTAGCACTATCTCCTTTCAGATACTCGATCAATTTAGCAGTCTCTGAAGGACTGCATACGTATCCAATGGACGTTGTCACTTCCTATTTATATGGTACGTTGGACAACAATATTTATATAAAACTCCATGAAGAAGTTTATTTTCCTGAATCAGTTTTTGAAACACACATGTGAGAATTAAAGTAAATGATGATAATGAAAAGAAAGCAGCAAATTCCTTTAATATTCGACAGAAGCATAAGAGGAATATATGAGAAAAATATTAGTACCCATAAATATAAGAATAAGGCGAATAGATAGATAGTTTTAGGAGAACTACTGATTCAAATAAAAATTATTGATTCCTGAAGAACCATTGGATTATAAAGAACCGTTAATTCCTGAAAGGTTATCGGTTCAAGTTCAAAATTCAGTTCTTCTAGAACAATTGGTTCCGTAGAACACCAGAAGATGTTCAACGAGTCAAATACAAATGGTTATTCGCGAATAAACGAACTGAAAAAAAATCGATCGATATAATGTAAGCATTACAACCCAAGATATTTCTCAACGACCTGAAGTCGATTTGATGGAACACTTTTTATCTATAACTATTGTGATCATTTCAGATACTTATTAGTTCAAAAGTTTCCAAAGAACTAGATATGTATCTGATGAACGTATTCGGTACTTATTTATACGGTACACTTATACCGACACTTATATGAGACTCCCGGAAGGAGTTATATTGCGTGAAGTAATGAGAAAGAATAATAATAATAATATTTTTATATTGTATGTCGATATGGACTCAGCTGAGACTTCTGAAGAAATCCTGAATACTGGAGAATATTGGAAATGAGAATTTGATATGAAAGTTTCAAGAAAATAATACATTGTCTCGGCCTGCAGACCGAGTATATTTCTGATGAAAATTATTAGAGTTTGTAATATAAGAATTGTATTCGATAATAAACCATGATACATAAGCCAGAATATATAGGTTGTACGCTAGGGTTACACGATTAGGGTACATGATGATACAAAGAGTGAGACGAGGCTCATATATTAACACGACCCCTCAAACTCAAGGTGGCATCAAATTGAGTTTAGAAACTAAAGCAGTGAACCGTCCCGGAAGCATAACCTTAGTGAAGATGTCAGCAATCTGGCTGTCTGAGGAAACGTCGCGTAGAGCAATAGTAACCTGAGTGAGGTAATGTTTGACGAAGTGACAGTCATTCTCGATGTGTTTGTTCATGGAAGACAAAATTATGAGCAATCTGGATGGTGCTCCGATTGTTGCAGTAGATGGAAGTGGCCGAGCTGTGAGCAATTCCCATGTCATGAAGTAACCACCGAAGCCAAAAGAGCTCTGATGTAGTGTTTACAAAGGCACAACATTCGGCTTCTGTACTGGAGCGGGCAACCGTCGTCTGCTTCTTACTCCTCCAAGAGATGAGAGAGATGTCGAGAAAGAAGCAATGTCCCATCGTAGATACCCGATCAGTAGTATCACCAACCCAATCTGCATTTGAAAATGCCTGCAACACCATAGGTGTATCACACGAGAAATGAAGACCATTAGATAGAGTGCCTCGCAAGTAGCGGAGTACCCGGAGGATGACCTCATAGTGCGTGGTTCGCGGTGTACTCATGAATTGGTTGACGATGTGAATTGCATAGGCAATGTCTGGATGGGTGACGATGAGATAGATAAGACTGCCTACGAGCTGTCGATACAAGGTAGCATCTTGGAGAGGTTTTTCCATCGGAAGGTGTAAGCTTCTCATTTTCCTCGATAGGAGTGGAGATAATCTTATTGTCTGATAAACCTGCTCGAGAAATAAGGCCAGCTGCATATTTAGCTTGTGACAGGTGATAACCTAAAGGAACCGACGAGATTTCCAGACCAAAGAAATATGTGAGCTTGCCGAGGTCATTCATCTCAAAGTGTTTGCTGAGCTGGTTCTTCATATTGGAGATACCAGAGCCATCGTCTCTGGTGATAATCATATCATGTACATAAAGTAGTAGCATGATGTGGCCACGAGAGGTCTTTCTGACAAACAAGGCAATGTCATATGGACTGGAGGTGAAGCCGAGTTCAAACATTTTCCTACTAAATTTTGAAAACCATGCCCTCAGAGCTTGCTTGAGTCCATATAGAGCCTTCTTCATGCGACAGACTATGTATTGCTGATGCTCATACCTAAGAGGAGGCTACATATAGACTTCTTCTGTAAGATCTCCGTTGAGAAAAACATTCTTGACGTCCATCTGAAAAAGGTTCTACTTTCGCCCAGCTACAACTGCAATTAGACTGCAAACTGATGTGAGGCGAGCAACTGGTGCGAATGTCTCCTCAGAATCGATCTCATATTCTTGGGAGAATTCTCGGACAACGAGGCGAGCTTTGTAGCGCTCAACGGTCCCATCGACCTTGGTCATAACCTTGTATACTCACTCGCAACTGACTATGGACTTATTGCTGGGTAATTGAATGAGTTCCCAGGTACGAGTTTTCTCAAGCGCGAAGTTCTTCGGTCATTGCTTGCTGCCACAAAGGATTAGTGCATGTCTCGCGATATGTACAAGATTCATACATGGACATGGCAGTAGACATGACTTGAGAGAGATTGGGCAGTGTTACCCAGTAGTCTTGAAGATAAGACGGTGGTCGTGTTTGTCGCTGAGGACGGAGGGGAAGCACAAGATCTTCAGGAGGGACCAGATCTACGGGAGGAGCCTGAATAGGAGGCGTCGGAGTACCTGCAAGGGTTACCTTAGGAGGCGATCCCTCAAAATCATTAGGAAAGAGATCAATATCAGGATTTGAAAAGAAGGGGGTTGATGATGATACATAGAGTAGGCCCTAAAGGTGATTTATACTCAAACTCCAGAAGAGTTATAAAATTGATATTAAGAAAGTACTTACTAAGTGAAAATTTTGCGTATTTGTTCACTATATCTCTACATCTACTATGAAACTTATGTAAGAAATCGGCTCGAATATGCATGTAAACAAAGTAATCTTGTCAAGTATCAAGGAGAGCAACGATCAATGGGAGCAACGAACATGAGGAGCATTGATTAGTGAAAGAAAGGATGAGGGAGATCATCGATCAATGGCAACAAAGAACAGGGGGAGCAGGAAATATAAAGTTGAGCACACTTTGGACAAATGTGCGCTACACTCTTTTTCCATTATTTATGTTTTGTCCTACTGGGTTTTCCTGAAAATGTTTTTAACGAGGCATATTTATGCACGTCTAACACCACCCGAATTACTTCTTTACTCGATTTTTATCCCATTGGGTTTTTTTCTTGTAAAATTAAATGTAGTGATAATTACATGTCACTATACCCGTCCAAACCTCATTCTAGGATTACTATACTCGAGTTTGGTTTTTTTTTTTGTCGGTCCCTCAAGTTTAAAAGGTTAACACTTAAGGTAATTTTCTGTTAAATCTAACGGAGATGATTTGTAAAACGTCCAAAATACCCCTGTCATATAAGTTTCAAAGGGAATAATTATGTGATAAATGTAAAAAGACTATTTTACCATCACTTAATAATAAACTAACCTTATGTCCAAAGGATATATTAGTATTTTGAATAACATACTAAAAAAGTATAAAAAACTAAAAACTACTTTGTGAAATTACAAGTCCACCGTTCATCTTCAACCTCCTATCCATCTCTCTTCTTTCAAGTTCCAGAAACTTTCTCATGCTGTTTGCTTTTCACAACTATTATCCAACACAAATTCAAATTCGAAAACTAAAGTATCAATTATCAGTTATGCACTATCAAATCGATTATTCATTATCAATCAATTATCGATTATCAAAATCAAATATCAATTCCAGAAATCATTATCACTTATAGGAGAAATCAAATTCTTAAAATCGACAAACAATATTCAAAATTCAAAATCATTTGGCTGAAATTTTGCAAACCATTAGCATCAAACTTAAAGACACGGAGACATCGGGCAACAATCACACCCTCTACCGAGCTCAAAGCGAGTTGTTCTGGTGCAAGATCGAAAAATCTCGGGGACCCAATAATGGGTTCGACGAAATTGAGAATTTCCGGCAATCTTCGAGACTCATTGATCAGAAAAACCCCAAGGAAAGAGATGTCCAGATCCGTCGAGCGAGAACGGCTGCAGATTGGTGTGACGGAAGCTCGTGTAGCCGCCCCTGACCAGATCCATCGAGCGAGAACGACAGCAGAACACTGGTCGCCGCCAGAGAAGACGAGCCGCCAGTGAAGATCGGTGCGACAGAGGTGAAGCTCGCACCGCCGCCCCGAGCTCGTCGGATCTGGTCTCTAACGGCGGAGAGTGGGAGGTTGTGCGAGATCTTGTCGCCGGAGCGTGGAAATAAGAGAGATAGAGAGAGTAGAGGTTATTTTAGGGTTTTCAACAAATGTTTTTAGTTTTTGCAATTTTTATTTTATTCATTTATAATTACTAATATGCCCTTCAATCATGTTTTAAATTTATCATTCGATGAAGGGCAGAATAGTAATTTCATATTTATCAAATAATGGTCCCACATGCGGTTATTCAGTAAGAGCATTTTGAACATTTTATAAACCACCTCAGTTTGATTTAACAAAAAATTAGTAAGTGTTAACTCTTTAAACTTGGGGTACCAAGAAAAAAAATTTAAACTTAAGTATAGTGATCATAGAATGAGTTTGAGCGGGTATAGTGACATGTAATTATCCCTTAATGTATTATTTGTAAATGATACTATAGAATGAGTTTGAGCGGGTATAATGACATGTAATTATCCCTTAATGTATTATTTGTAAATGATACTGTCCAAGGAAGAATGTTATAAATGAATGTGGACACTATCATGTCTCTTCCCTATTTGATAAAGCTGCAGTGATCTCCTCCTCTATAAATAGGAACACAATTCCATTGTACAAGGTATATGAATGAATAACCAAATGCTCTGTTCTCAACTCTTGTAATATACATACAAAACAAAGTCTTGCTCTTTCTTTGTATGTCTCCGCCCCTATCTTTATTTTCCTTATAATTGCTGATTTACACTCAACTCTATGTTTCTTCTTCTTTACTTATTATTATTGTTTTACAACAGTTTGACAATATCATGAATAATCGTGCGACTCACATGCTAAATACATTTTAGGGAAAATGCAACTTTACTATACTTAAGTATATACAATTTTCATATGACTATACTTGACTATGTTTTTTGTTCTTATTAGCACGCCTTGAGGGAGTCGGTATGATTCCTCAGATTGTGCGGCGTCTAAGGTTAGGCAATCTAGCCTTTGTAACCTTCGACAAGCCTGGCTTGCAAGGATTTTGGCTTGGCCAAATTACACCTTGGAGTCGTGTGGTCGGGACAGTCTAAATTAGTTAGGGCCGATCAGAACTTTGACTACGGCGACGTTGGGTGGCCGACATACCTGATCAAGTAGTACTCTATGGATTTCTCTTGATAGTTTACAATAAATGCGATAGGCCGTATTTATACTAGTTCCTATACATAATTCTAGTCGAATTGGGATCATACTCTTAATTAATTAATAAAGGGGATAACTTGGGGAGTAAGCCAGCAAATTCTTCTCCTACTTCTCTTGTGCGTGTGCGCCTAGGTGGAGGACTCCTTCTCGGATTGGGAGAGGAGATTACGCTTCCTTGGCTGCCAAGACTCCTGCTCCCAATCGGGGGGGGGGCGCTCTTTCGGGGCATTGTTAGGGCTTGATGTGCTGGTTGCGGATAGGCTGGAGCTTAGGGTTTGGATTGGGTGGGCTTTCTGGTTTGGCGCTAGCAGTCGAACCGAAAAGCGTTCCGCTTGGACCAGACCGGTTCAATACCGATTCAAGAGATGGACTGGAGCAGGACGGCTCTTTGGGACTTGTTCTTTAGTCGCGAAGGTCGTCGGGCTCTTTGTTTGAGCTTGGGGGTCGGACCGGCGTTGAGTGGTTGGGCTGAGATCGTTGGAGGCTTCTTTTGGCATCGGACGTCGGGATGAGGGCGGTCCGGTGTGAAGCCGCATTAGTGGCGGCGACGTCGGTTTGGTTCCATGTGGGATCGTAGGTGGCGTCGGGTGCGATTAGGGCACGAATTAGGGCTTGTTGTTGGAAGCCTTAGATCGGAGGGCTCGTACGAAGCGGCGTGCTTCTGGCGGTTTTGTCAAGGTTCCAGGTTTGGGCCCTTAACCTAAGTGGCGAGCATCGTCGAGTGTCGAGACATCATGTACTCGGCCGGAAGTTGGGTTTAGATGTCGAGGGGTTGTTGGGTAAGTCTCTCGAGTCGAGGGTTTTTGGAATTTACTGTCGTGACTAGGTCCTCGACCCGGGAGGGGGAGAGGGTTCGACGAGCTTGAATTAGGGCTCGTCGGTCACGTTCAGGCCCCTTTTGGTGAGAGGTGTTACCGGACGTGACATTCTCCCCCAGTAGATCCCTTGACGTCCTCGTCAAGGTAGCCCGCAATTGTGGTGGAGAAGGGTAGCGTACTTCCCTTTCAGGATGAAATGACCTGTAGCTAGAGGTGCAACGTCTGAGATGTCATCGTCGAAGGCGTCTTCCTGGTTGACGTCGTTGAGGATGTAGTCGACCTCCGCGAGTTGTTCATCAGTGAGGTCGGGGAGATCGTCGTTGTCTGGGGTCTCTTGGTCTTGGTATGGACCTGGGGTATCGGTCCTAGGGCTCTGTTTGCCGAAGGGAGGCGCTTGGGGCAACTTGAGAGGGCGCAACAAGCAGAAGTGAGCACGAACGGGTAGAAAGAACTCTAACAAGGACATGTGAACCATAAAAGATCCAAACCATCACTTATATATAGATACATATACTCCATTATGGCGCGTTGCATTTTTCATTACATTTTTCAAAACGACATAATTTGATTACACACCATTGGAGATCTTGTTCAAACAAACCCATGACATAAGAAACAAGTTTAGGAGCGATCGATCAGAGCAAGAGCTCGGTAGAGAAATGGTGCACAGTGCCTATGATTCCTTTCAGCTCCTCAGCGGCTTGCCCACCAAGATCCACGCAATCCAATCCTACGGCTCCAAGCTCCTCCTCGGCTGCTCCGATGGCTCCCTCCGAATCTACGGCCCAGAATCTCCCGGCTCCCAATCGCTCCACAAGGAACGCTACGCCCTGGAGAGGATCGTGAAAGGCTTCTCCAAGAAGCCGATGGTCTCGATGGAGGTTTTGCATTCGAGAGACCTTCTCTTGTCGCTCTCCGAATCAATCGCTTTCCACCGCCTCCCCAATGTCGAGACCGTCGCCGTCATCACCAAGGCTAGAGGCGCCAATGCCTACTCATGGGACGATCGGAGAGGCTTTATGTGCTTCTCTAGACAAAAGAGGGTCTGTATCTTCAGGCATGATGGTAATTCCCTTCATTTTTTTATTTTTTTATTTTTATGATTGTGATGAATCAATTTGCATTTGGCTGAAGAAAGCTGTGGGAAATGAAAACTGTAAATAATTTGATAAATGGATTTGCAGAATGGTTGTTCATTTTTGTATGTATCCAGGAGGAAGAGGATTTGTGGAGGTTAAAGAATTTGCAGTTCCTGACGTTGTAAAGTCAATGTCTTGGTGTGGAGACAATATATGTTTGGGGATCAGAAGAGAGTATGTGATACTTAATGCTATCAATGGTGCATTGTCTCAAGTATTTCCTTCTGGGAGGATTGCGCCCCCTTCGGTCGTGTCACTTCCCTCTGGTGAGCTTCTTCTTGGGAAGGTACGTTCTTTTCCTTGGATCTTTTTTGATTAATGGGTATTGGGTGCACTGATTTTTCAACATGTCGTGGTGGAAGGTTGCTAACACCTTTTCATAAAAAGGTATATCTCATGAGATGATTGATATTCTTAATGTGGAATTATACATCTCCACATCCATAGTTCCCTTCTGGGATAATTTTGCAGTTTTGCTAAAATAATTCTATGTGCACCATATTGTCCCTTCCAACTGCAGTTTAACTCCAAATTTTGAAGAAACTTGAATTTCAATGGATACTTTTGAAGAAATGTACTGGGCTTGGCATTTTTAGAAACTGCAACCCATTCAATATTCATTTCATACAGAATCCGGCAGGACCAAGCCGGATATCTCCGGGTACCACGCTGAGATTCGAACCTTAAACCTGAGTTCAAGGAGCGAATTTTTATTTATGCCCTAAACCACTTAGCCAACTTCATTTAGTTACTAGTTTAGACAGAAAACTATGAACTCTTACGCTTACCCTAAAGTTTTGACTCCCCTCAAGACTGATGGTTTACGTAATATCGTACTTTCACCATACCACATTCTACTTAGAGAGCAGAAAGTTGGCTCAATTTTATCATATCTTGGGTACGTTACAGAGATTTTTTATAATTGGAAATATGAGAGATGCAAAAGGAGGGGAGAAATAAAAGAAAAAGGAAAGAAAGATAGTTTTGGATGAGGATAATGAATATCAAATATAATAATCAAGCTCCATCTGTATGGACGAATTTCTTATATGTCATGTACAGTGCAGTATGAAATCACGAGAATATACTTGCTCATGTATGTAGATATTTATCAGTAATAGAAACTCATTCATCTTCAGATACTGAACATTCTAGTATCTCATATCATTACAGAACATAGCCAGCCTTAGTGGGTCTCAAACATGTTACTTGCAACCTCATTCTATGCCACACACGAACAGAAACCTAGAGTCAGCTAATGTGGCTTCTGAAGTCCTCTTTCAGACTTAAAATGGGGTTTGTGTTCACTCTAGGATAATATTGGAGTTTTGGTGGACCAAAATGGAAAGCTTATTCAAGAAGGCCGGATTTGCTGGTCTGATGCCCCTGCTGCTGTTGTCATCCAAAAGCCATATGCACTAGCTTTGCTATCAAAACATGTTGAGGTAGCCTTTACTTTTTAATAAGAAAGAACAAACTCTTGACTATTTTGTGATTGGACAATAGGGTGCATACTTATGCCTTTCACACTCTACATTTCTTGCAGATCCGGTCACTTCGAGTTCCATATCCTTGGATACAAACAATTGTTCTTCACAATGCTCGCCATCTAATCCAGAGTAATAATGTTGTTATTATTGCAGTAGACAGTTCTGTTTATGGGTTGTTTCCTGTTCCTCTTGGCGCGCAGGTACTTTGAGAATCTGAAGATTAATTTCGAGAATAGCTAATTGTTTATATAATATGTATGCATGTCTTCTTGTAGAAGTGTATGAACTGTTGATATTATTTTGGACTTGTCTTGATATCACACACATGTATACAATTGAACTATGCTTTTGTTCGGCCATAATGTGCATGGGGGTAATATAACATTTTACTCATACTACAAATCCTGAATTAACTGTATTTAGTGATTTTGAGGTTCTCCACGATATGCTTAGCCTAATTGGCAATGAACAAATACTACTATACTCGAAATGTGTAGTAATATTGCTTGATTGCAACACAGATTGTTCAATTGACAGCATCTGGCAATTTTGAGGAAGCCTTGGCCTTGTGTAAGCTGCTTCCACCTGAAGAGTCAAGCCTTCGAGCTTCCAAGGAAGGATCAATTCTTATAAGGTGGATGCTTCCATAAGCTTGCATTTCTACTGCACTGTCTTTCCTAATAGTAGAACTATTTTCATGATCAAATATTTCAGATCAATAAACACATAACAAATTGATTTTTATGGTTTTTAATACCACATAATATAGGAGTTCTAAGTATGCCTATCAGATGTTTCCCTATTGGTTTCTTGCAATGTATGCCAGGATAATTATACTCTTAACATCGTTGGGTCTACAGTCCAGATAGTAGATATTTGATGATGTGTGCTTGCTTTAGGAAATCAAGGCAAATGAACTTTTGACTTTGTAGAGGTTTTGTACAGTTGTAATGAAAAGTTGAATTCATTGTGCTTATAAGCATGGTACATATTGCATTTTTATCTTCAAGGCATTTTCAGAAGCTATAATAAAGCTGTATCTGTTACAAATATCTTACCATAAAGTTGTGCTGAATTAGTATACAATGTTTGCTGCTCTTACAGATATGCTCACCATCTGTTTGAAAATGAAAGCTATGAGGAAGCCATGGAACAATTTTTGTCATCTCAAGTGGATATCACCCATGTCCTTTCTTTGTATCCCTCCATTGTCCTTCCCAGAACAACTGTAATTGATGATTCAGGGAAAACGATGGACCAATGGGATGCTTCACCACTCTCAAGGACTTCATCTGGTGTTTCGGATGATATGCAATTTTCAGCTTCTCCTAAGCATTTGGAACCTGATGAGATTGCAACTCTTCTGTCCAAAAAAATGAGCCATAATATGCTCATTGCTCTCATTAAGTTTCTGCAGAAGAAGCGGTTCAGTATAATTGAAAAGGCCACTTCTGAAGTTACAGAAGAGGCCGTTTTGGATGCTGTTGGGGATAAATTTGCATCATTTGAACCTAATAGGTTTAAGAAATCAAACAAGGTAAACCCTTGTTTTACACATTTATATTGTTCAAGAATTATGAGACAAAGCTTATAATATTTATTATGCATTATGTGATATCATTTTCATCCATACATGTGATTTTTCATTTTTATTACTCCAATGTTCCAAAATAAGTGTCCTAACCTTCTTCAATCAGATGTTAAAAAGTAAATGTACAATTTCCTTCAGTAAGTGACTTATGCATGAATTACCAATAACATTGTTGTAGCTACACCACCTGAGCTCTTAGCAACTGGGGGCACATGGATATAGTGGGAAAGTGTACTACACTAATAATTACTCTATCTGTCCCAAAATAAGTATCCCATTTAATTTTTTAGAAATGATTAAGTAATAGTGAATTAATGCTTCCCTTCTCACTATAGGCTTCATGATTTCAATGTGCTACACCACTAGCTGGATGTAAATATCTCAAACCAAGAATGTTATTGGTTATTCATACATGATTAACTTGTTAAAATAAGAAATGTTACGCTATTTTAGTAGGGATGGAGTAATTTCTTACCAAAAAGCTAATATGACACTTATTTTGGAAGGGAGAGGGCATAAAACTTTACCGATGGTCATAGTTAGTTGATATGCTGGTTAATTGAATATTTGCCCAGGGGCATGGTAACATTGCCATTAGCTCAGGTGCTAGAGACATGGCAGCAATTCTGGATACTGCACTTCTCCAAGCTCTGCTCATCACTGGACAGTCTTTTGCTTCTCTAGATCTACTGAAAGGCCTTAATTACTGTGATCTAAAAATATGTGAAGAAATTCTTCAGAAAGGGAATCATTTCACTGCTTTGCTGGAACTGTACAAGAGCAATTCAATGCACCATGAAGCTCTTAAACTCTTGACAAAGTTAGTAGAAGAGTCAAAATCAGATCAACTTCACGCCGAGCTTACCCAAAAGTTCAAGCCCGAAGCAGTTATTGAATATCTCAAGGTAATGTTACACACACTTATTTTACAGATGCATTGTAGAATCATCAGGCCATCTGAATTGTTTGCATTCTAAGATATTGGGATCAGATTGCAGCATAACAGTTTGTAATGGGGTTTACATCTATGGGTAGCGAGGATGACATGATTCAGACTATTCATCAGATTCAAGAGGAAAATGCAAGAGATTTTCAAGCCGTAAACTAGGCCTTTGGCTTTCCTCTTTCTCCCGTTTTTTCTCCATTGTATTGTATCTAGAGTTTCCAATGCACCAACTTGGGAATTGACTCTCTTTTTTAATATAATCCCGTTTTTTCGCTGATAAAAAAATGATGTGGCCATTAAATCAGAGTTAGTGTATAACGTAACCTGAGGATTATTTTTTTTTTGCCATAGTAAGTTACCAACCTTCCTGATAATAGATTTTTCTCATTCGATTAATGAGACTATTAGCTTTTAAATGTTATATAGAGTTTTGTTCAGAACAGCTAGTTATTCCAGACCTTTGATCTGGTTAACATCTCTTAGCAATTATTATATTGGTATGTGTAGATCCAAAGACTAAGAAATTTGAAGTTTGCCTAGTTGTTGATAAAGAGGAGTACAGCTTGCTAGACTATGGTTCAGATGTTGCATAAACTTGAGAATTCGATAATAAGATTTCCATATAAATTTTTCGTGATTTTCTAATAAATTTGATAGATTTTCTTATGCAGCCTCTCTGTGGCACTGACCCAATGCTTGTCCTCGAGTACTCAATGCTTGTTCTTGAAAGTTGTCCAACAGAGACGGTTCAACTCTTTCTGTCTGGAAATATCTCAGCAGACTTGGTCAACTCTTACTTGAAACAGCATGCACCCAACATGCAGGGGACTTACCTAGAACATATCCTCGCAATGAATGAGAATGAATTATCTGGAAATCTACAAAATGAAATGGTGAAGAATTCTGTTTAGTAAAAAAAACGTATTATAATCTGTTTGCAATTCCTGTTGTCTATGTTGATCCTCTTGATGCTGCTAATTTTATTGTTATTTGTATTGTGTGTAGTTACAAATCTATCTTTCGGAAGTAGTTGATTGGCATGCAGATCTAAGTGCTCAACAAAAATGGGATGAAAAAGCTTATTCCTCAACAAGGAGGAAATTAGTGACTGCTTTAGAGAGTATCTCGGAGTATAATCCAGAGGCCTTATTAAAACGTCTTCCCGAAGATGCTTTATATGAAGAGCGTGCGCTTTTGTTGGGAAAGATGAATCAACATGAGTTTGCTTTATCTCTATATGTTCATAAGGTAATTTTAGAACTGATTGACATTTTCCATATGTGGTGGAAATAAGTAATGAGTCGGTAGGCACATGAATATGTGCAAAATTCCTTTGAAAATTATAGATAACTTTATGTTTGTTAAGTAGAATACATATTGTCCATTATATCTGGGAAGAGTCAATTGGGCTTAGCTCTGTTAACTAGTAAAAGCTTTAACACGTGATGGTTCTATATATGATCATATGTGAGGGATGCATTGCATACGCGACTAGAGCTTCCCAATATTGTAAACTGTTTAAGACAAAAAGTTGGTTCATATTTTGATGATATTTCTCCAATAACTTTTCAGGATGTTATCTGTAATAAGAAAATTATGCCCAAGATACTTATCAAGTGGTGACAAGATAGATGTCGAACTTTTTGAAACAATTATTGCTAACTTCTTTGATGAAAGTTTCTCTTGATTGTCCTTCTTTCTTTTTCCTTGCCCTTTCTTATGCAAACCCGCTAAGCACATGAAATTGTCTTGTCTATTGCAGCTTCATGTTCCTGATCAGGCACTCTCATATTGTGATCGGGTGTACGAGTCTTCTGTTCATCAAATGTCTGCAAAAGCTTCTGGCAGTATTTACCTTGTACTTTTGCAGATATATCTGAATCCTCATAGAACCACCAAAAGCTTTGAAAAGCGAAATACAAATATTGTATCCTCTCAAAAGGCCAGCATTCCTAGGATATGTTCAGCACCGTCATTTAAAGGTAAAGGAGGTCGTGGAGGTAAGAAAATAGCTGCAATAGAAGGTGCAGCAGATATGCGTGTCAGTTTGAGCAGTACAGATAGTGTGCGGAGTGATGATGAAGGTGAAGCAAATGAACCTAGCGAGGAAGGAGGTTCTACTATTATGCTTGATGAGGTCCTTGATGTGTTGAGGCAAAGGTGGGATAGAATAAATGGAGCTCAGGCCATCAAACTGTTACCTCGAGAAACCAAACTACAGGTATCATCATGATTTCAGCAACTACCTTTTCCATTCAAACTAACTGCAGGTATCATGATGTCAGCAAGTATTTTTCTTCTTTTTTGTACAGATGCTGCTTACATTTCTTGGACCTCTTTTGAGAAAATCCAATGAAGCACGCAGGAACCTCGCAATCATCAAGAGTTTGAGACAGAGCGAGGGCCTACAGGTGATGACCGCAATATTGATGTTTAATGCTGTATGTTGCTTCAAGTCTGCTGATGTACTTTCAATAAATTCCTTAGGTGAAAGATGAACTGTACCACCAAAGAAAACCGGTGGTGAAGATCGGCAGCGATAGCTTGTGCTCTCTATGCAAGAAGAAGATAGGGACAAGTGTGTTTGCAGTCTATCCCAATGGGAAAACACTGGTGCATTTTGTTTGCTTTAGAGACTCGCAGAATATAAAAAATGGGAGCAAAGCTCGCCGTTGAGGAAGAGATGATAATTCTTCTTCAAGTAGTAGCCTCGCTGCATAATTCATGTTCAAAAGGCATTTCATTTATTTGTTATTCATCTGAGAATTCTAGATTGTGACGAGCAATCCATGTTCTCTCTGTTGATAGTTTTTACATTTTGCTGTAAGGAAAGATTTAACCAATAAATGTCCATATGTTGTTGCTTTTACGAACAAGTGGTGCGCATAGTTCTGCAGATTTGAGAGTTAAACAGAAACAATTTATAATTAAGTCTGAATGTTCCACTTTCTTTTCCAGGAGGGATCAACTGGGTGATAAAGTTATATTAATGATGTGAAACTGGCAGTACTTACAAGTGTTTGGGATGAGCTGCAGTCTATACCGTAATACAGAACATTCTTTAATTTTCAATTGGACCAGTCAAGTGCGGACGAGCTAAAATTTCAAAAAAAAAAAACTTTAAACTAGTTTTTTTTTTATCGGCAAATTGTATCAAGATTTAGGCTCGACTATACTATGATGAAGCAAAACAGCATCAAACTTGTGATTCTTAAGAGTTCTTAAGATTATTGTATCAATAACGGGCTCAAGACACACCCTTATGTAGAAGGGGACCCAATATTGCCACTTGACTCCCACCGGGAGAGAGAGACCCAACAAAAATTAGGCGAGAAGTCCAACAGAAGTTAAAAACAAAGACGAGATACCGCAGCGTGACTCAAATTCAGGACCTTTGTTTTTAAGTTCAAGTGTTTAATCAATTGGTCAAGCAAGCGTTGGTATTGAATTGAATGGAGGCGGAGCTGCTGAAAGTTTTTTACAAAGTTGAGGATTACTAATAACAGTACACAAGCACATGAAATGCATGGAGCACATTTTAAGGACTTGCAACAAATTTAGTTTCTTTTTTCTCTAAATTTCCTAATATTTAGTTCTTAGAACAAGGGGTGAAATTGCTAGCAACCCAATTAGATTTACTTTCTTCTACATTATTTTATTTTTGTTCTAAATATATTACAAATGGTAGTATTTGGTGTGGCCACCACATCTACACGTGACAAGAATGGTTACCACCTGTTTAGATGCGTGGCAACCATGTATCATTTGCATGGCGACAAATCTTGCCTATAAATAGGCTACATTCTTGTAAGAAATAGTATGAATAAAAACAAGAGCGTATCACTTGCCCCTATTTCTTGTTACAATTCTCACGTCCTTCTTGCTAAATAGGCTTCTCATGTTTCTTCTCTTCTTTTACCTATTTTTATAACTTAGGACTTGTTAATTTTGATTTTGTTATTCAATTTTAGCTTTGTTTTACATCACGTCATCAACACGAATTGCTCATAAGTCGAGTTGTATAAACGATGATAATCATCTTTGCAAAATTTATTTTTTTAATCATTGATGTGAACAATTCAAATTGGAGCACGAGGACTAGATACCTAGATCGAAAGTAAGTTATTCAAACTCCATATTCCTTTTTATTTCAAATCAACGTGTTTGTGTGTACTTCACGTCCCTGTTTATTTTTGTTTTTGCTCTGTTTGGTTAATATATATTGTTTTCAACAAATATGAATTAGTTATTAGATGTCTGTTTGCTTTGTGAGTATGAATGGGGACACGGTATGTACTCATATGACTTTTCTTGTGTTGAGGTGTCTACGATTGGCTCGTAATGATTCAGTGTTCAAGAATGTTGTGGTGGTGACGCTCAAAACATGCCTTTGTCTTTTGTGTGTTGATGATGATCGGTTGGGTGGAGCTAGTTAGGCCCTCTTGATGTTTCTTGTTTAGTTGCTTGGTTGAATGATTTTGTAATTCTTGTTTTAAGTTGCTTCTTGTCTTGTTGTAACTAGTTTTGTCATATGCTTATAAATCTATATGTCTTGTTACTAAGTGTGTGTGTATATATATGTTTATAAATGCACTTTATTGTCAATAGTATACATGCATGTTTGTACTTATGAATATATACATGTTTGTATCTCTCGACTTGATGAAGGAACTAATTGTGTAGTATATTATATTTAGTTTTTTGTTAGGGTTTGTTGTTTGTATATTATATTACCTTCGTTGATGTTGTTTGCTCAAACTTGATTGACATGTACACTACTCTATGCCTATGTCATGCATATACCTTTATATATACATGTGTATATGTACAGTGTCTTTATAACATGATTTAGATACGAGTTATAGTATTTGTATAATATGTTTAGACATGTTTCTTA
>JAYMTP010003245.1:0-17491 GCA_036897365.1 Geranium brycei | reverse complement strand
GGACAAGACCATAATTAATTGGCTTGGATCGGGTTAGACCAGAATTAATTTAAAATTTTCTGGGTTAATCGGTTTGACCGATATTTTTACTAATATCGGCCGTTTCGTCTCGAAAAACTTGCAAAAACCGATATATTACCGGTATATCGGCTGATATCGGGATATTCATAACACTGCCTCCAGAGGCAAATTTGTATAATTCCACCCATTAATCGGGTCAAAATTGAAATCTTAAAATCATCCATTTTCACCGGTTACAACCCGACCGGACCCTAGTTTGTTTATTTATGGTAAATTATAAACTTAAATTATCCATAATATTTCAAATATGAATAATTATATGTCGGGATTAAAATCTTAAAAATACTATAAAAGGATAAATTGTGTTGAATTCCTAATATTAATTAGTGACGCCAGTGGGGCTAATATGGATATTAAGATAAAATGTATGGGTAGAAACTGCAAAATCAGCAATAAGAGCTTGACTAGTTTTTGTTCTTCATTTTCGGCTGTGATTTCTTCATGTGGCACAATCATCACTTGCAACTTCCAACCTCTTTCCTTTTTTTCTCTCCACAAAAAATCTCTCTTCCTTCTCAATCCTCTATCAGCTTCACGACGCCCAGCGGTTCGTGGGTCGATCCTCGCTAATGTGATTGGTGAGTGCGTGTCTGTGTATTCACCTGTTTTTGCGGTCTGTGATTTTGTTGTTTGTGTTTTGATTTTTTACGTTTTCTTTTTGATGAAGATCTGATGGTGCTTTTTTTATTATGGGTTCTTGTTTTTCTAGCAAATTTTGGTTGGGTTTTTTGTCTCTAGAGATTATATGGGAAATCAGGGATTTTTGCAACTGAATTGTGGTTGTGAAATGGTTGGATTTGATCATCAGAAAAGAGAAAATTATGGGGTTTTGATGGTTTTGAATGTGAATTTTAGGGTTTGGATTCTTGAATAATGGCAGTTGATGTTCTAGGAACTGTCATTTTCTATGAATATTTGGGTGGTTGCTGTGAATTGAATATTCATTCTCTTATGCTTATCTGCTGTTTGGACCTTTGGTTGTCTTCAATATTGAATTTTCTGGGAAAGTATATGAAAATAGAACAGCTTCACCAAGCAAAAGAGTTCCACTAGTCTCTGGTTTAGGAAATGTTTACCTGGAATTTTTGGTGCAGTTGGACTTTTTCGTATAAGAAAGCTTGTTTCTAATGTTGTTATTTGGTTGCTTTTTGTTTTTTAGTGTGTTCTACAGAAATCAATAGATTTCGGTCTGGTGTGAAGATTATTGTCACCTGTCTTTTTCTTAATCTTGGGTGAGAGATGGTAGCCGAGTCTTGGTTTCGCAATCTCTGGAAAACTTCCCGAAAGCATGAAAGCGGGCCTGAGAAGGCAGTGGTCGGAATACTAGCATTTGAAGTTGCAAGCTTGATGACTAAACTGGTTCATATGTGGCAATCTCTGAGCGATAAGCAGGTTGCTAAGCTGAGAGAAGAGATTGAGGATTCAGCGGGCATATCAAAACTTGTGTCGGATGATGTTGATTTTGTTGTTGGTTTGATGTGTGTAGAGATGATTGAGAATTTGGAACATGTCGCAAAAGCTGTGTCAAGGCTAGCGGGTAAATGCAGCGAACCTAGTTTGAGGGCATTCAAGCCCGTTTTCGAGGACCTGCTCTTGTTTGGTGTTGATCCACATGGATGGGGATTTACATTTACGAAGATGGAGAGGAAAGTTAAGAAGATGAGTCGGTTTGTTTCGGTTAATGCAAGTTTGTACCAAGAAATGGAAAAACTAACAGAGTTCGAGCAGATTCTGAGAAGAATGAAGGGTAGTGATGACGAATCAGATACCTTCGTTGAGTTTGAGAAGAAGCTCACATGGAAAAAGCACGAGGTGAAGACTTTGCAAGAAGCATCTCTATGGAAGAAGACTTATGATTATACAGTTTGCCTTTTAGCAGGGTCTATATTCACTGTATTCTATAGGATTAAATTTGTGTTTGGAATTCAACAGATGGTAGATGGTAAGATCAATGATTTGAGATTGATGAATTCTGATTTTATTAATCGTAGCCAGTCAGTTTCTGCGGTCCCAGTGAATTTAACCGAGAATGGTCTTACGAGGTTTTCTTCAGGCCAGATGTTGAAAACAAGCAAGCCTAGTAATTTCTATTCAGGTCCTCTTCGTGGCTTGACTGCAAAATCTGGTCTTCTTTCGGGTAAAAAGAAATCTGGCAACTTCTTTTCCGGCCCCCTTGAGAGATCAACAACCAAATCAGGTCCTCTTGAGCGATCAACAACCAAATCAGGTCCTCTTGAGCGATCAACGGCCAAATCAGGTCCTCTTGAGAGATCAACAACCAAATCAGGTCCTATTTCTGCAACACGGAAAACTGGCAAGAAGATTTGGAGAACTTTCGACCAATTAACTTCTTTTTATGGAAAGAAACCACATTCAAAACCTAACCGATCAACTCAAGTTGGACCTTTCAAAGGGTTCCTGAGGGCTGGAACTGGTTCTCCCGCGACAGACGGATCAAAAGACGGTGATGCAGCACAATTTGATCATAGTAACACAACAAAGCCTTCATTTGTCTGTCATAAACGTGGCTTGTTGAATGCTCCTCCTGGAACTCTTGGTGCTGCCGCTTTGGCACTGCACTATGCAAATGTCATCATCATCATCGAGAAGCTAGCAGCCTCTCCGCACTTAATTGGGCATGATGCAAGAGATGACTTGTACAACTTGCTACCAGCAAGTATAAGAACTTCCCTCAGGACACGACTAAAGCCATACAGTGAGAGCTTAGCTACAGCGGTTTATGACACGATTCTTGCAGCTGAGTGGAACGATGCAGTGACGGTGATATTAGAATGGTTGGTGCCACTTGCTCATAGCATGATAAGATGGCAATCTGAGCGAAGTTTTGAGCAGCAGAACATAGGTTCAAAGACAAATGTGCTTCTGGCACAGACCCTTTTCTTTGCCAGTCAAGAAAAGACAGAAGCAGTAATCACTGAGCTTCTTGTTGGTCTAAATTATATCTGGAGATCTAGCTGGGAACTCAACGCAAAAGCTCTGAGGGAGTGCGCCAGCAATGGAATGTTCAATGAAGATTTGGATTCAGATGGATAAAACTATCTTCAGCTTTCTGCTATACCCGCAATATCCCAAAACAAACTCCACGATGGACTAGCATATGAGTAATATTCGGTAAGACTGAAGAGTACCGTTACTAGTTCCACGAGGCCTCTCAAATCTACATCACAAACAATTTACACTTGTTCAGTGCAGAAGGGATAAAATGCATCACTTGCCTATGGATGTGCTAGAAACCAAAATGCCTTCCCGGTGAGTCGATCGAATAATTTTAGCTTCTGATGATTTATTACTCATTATAATTGAAGTGTAAATGTATCATATTAGTTTTTCTCCCCTTGGTGAATGGAAGATATCTCAGAGTGAGGCATGTCTCTTTCTGATGGAATGATCTTTACCATTGGTGCATAATTGAGCATCCATACTTCATTAATAAATAATTTAACAATAAAGAGAATTATGGTTTGAGGAGGTAGGTATAGAATGTGAATGAGGCCCAGGCGCTGGTGAGTTGGGGATCTCAAAATGGAACCTTGCATCTTTGTGCACATGACATATGGTCTTTGATTTTGTGTTCTTTTCGGAGTCTTCAACAAGGGTACCCATAAAGACTTAAATTTTTTATTCTAATTTTCTGTATATGAGAATATAAACATGGGAAAATATCACTTTATGTAAGTATGGTCTGATTTCACGTAACTATATTTAACTATGTTTTTAGTTTCTTTGGTACTCTAAGTACTCCGTCAAAATTTTAGAATATACTGTTAGTATTTTCAAGAAAAATGATTAAATTATACCTCATAAAAAATGGACAAAATTCGAATATTGATTTAATATGAAATTAAAGTTATCGAACTCCTCAGCTCACTCCTTCTACCTCCCGGCGTTGCTCCTAGGTCTGGGTTTGGAACTTCACCCCAATCGTCCCCTTGGAGTTCCTATTGAACTCGTTCCTCGTGAATCAAGACATCAGATTCTCCAATGAGCACAATCTTGAACATGTACTCCTCTCATCCTCATCTTCATCCTCATCCTCTTGCTTACCCATTTCTCAGATTCTGAAATGGGTCTGAGCTGGTTGTTGATAATGGAAGGTCTGTGAGGTGGGTGCGTAATTGGCGGGGTTGAGTGGCTCAATGGGCGGTGGCTTTGACCCTTGTGAGTTACTGCTAAAAAGAGTACACTTTTTGGTGTTCATGAATGGTATGGAAAGACATACTCACAGATGAAGAACAAGTGGAGAAGAGAGAAATAAACTAACAAAAAATTATTTATTAAAGGGCATTATGGTCATTTTAAAAAAAACTAACAGAAAATAATTAAAATCAAACAGAGTTGAATGAAAAAGTACTAGGTGTAAAATTTTGACAATTAGGTGTGCTCAGACAAAGACGAATTTTTTGATTTTTTTGAAAACAAGTACTAAATTGTAAAAGTAGCCAAATTAGGTATGATAAATTGTAAATTACACTTGGATTTAAGAATTTATCAGCATCCCATTATAATAATAATTTTAGGTTTTTATTCTCGTATCAGTTTGTAATTCACATTTTCCATTCCAATTTGTTTTTAAAAAATTTGAAAACTTCAGTGATTTAAGAAATTGGTTTTCCTCTTTCAGTGTATAATATGATGGCAATTAGAACAAATTTGCAAACCAGATTGTTTATTTAACTTGCAAACTAGATTGTTGGATAAAGTTATCCAAGAACTTTGTTTTATTTAACCAATTTTTCCAAACTAATAGTAAAAGATACAATTTGTAATGTGGAAGTTGACATGTACTATAAATGCAACAAAATACCTCACATAAAAACAACAAATGTAGAAATGTTCCCATATTAGCTCCCCTCTTCATCATTTTGGTGGTCATCATCAGAAGGCTTCTTTAGGTTCTTCCTCTTCTGCCATGTACTCCATGCCCACCTCGCGATAGCAAGGGCTCCCACAGCACAAAGCTGATATCATCAAGTAGATTTGTTAATTAGAAAACATCCATCCATGACTATGATGCTATAACAGAATATAATTAAGCAACATATCCATATCAAATCCAGGCACACGTTATAACTGTGGTGTACAATAAATGGATCACCTTCATTTGTTGAAGGAAACAACAAAAGTCTACAAGGAAAGTATACTAGAAGAACCATAAAAAATTAAGATTGCCTCAGATTTTGAGTATGAGGGAAAGGTTCTTTTAACTACATTAGCTAACCAAAAAAGGGTTCGTATTTTTATTTCATCTGTATATTCCTTCTTTTGACCTAAATAGTAAATAATACTCCATCCGTCTCAAGATAAGTGTCTTGTTTGACTATTTGCAAATATTGAAAATCCAAAATTCACACTCATGTGGCCATTACTCAAGTTGTTATAGTTAACTTATGAAGGAGTACTATTGGTAATTCATGTTTTTAACTAATAAGCTGGAAGGTGGACTCTTCGGGATAAAGAAAGTACCTCGTTAGTGCATATATGACTGATGTTCTTGCATTATTGACTAATGCATAAATCATGCAGACTTGATATAGTTTCCCATGAAGTTTCCATAACAGATTCAGACCAAAAATTTTATGTCGAATCAGTACGATTTCCCATTTACAGAGGAATGTGTACACCAAGTCCTCCCTGTTGAAGGAATATTTTATCCTTCAACGCAATAATTGGCGAAAAATGAATCTACAGAACGAACTTAAGCACTTACTCAATCAGTATGACCACTGTCAAATTATAATCCTCCAGATGTCAAACATGATCCCACCCAAATCAAAATTCAACTCAACAAATGGAGCCAAATGAATCTATACCCAACAAAATTAAGGAGTCTTTGAATCCGAATACCATATGATCACAAAACCAAATTCTCAACCCTTCACATTCCAGATGTGATGACATCAAATTCTCAATCTAGCTAACTATAGAATCATACATGATCACTCTAGAATCTCCATCCTGCAAACCGTAGTCTACAAATTTCTTTTCACTAATACTTGTTTTGAACGATAAACTGAAGCAAAAACACAATAAAAACAAGCAGTGAATATAATAACAATGAAGGAGAGAGAGAGTCAAACCTGCCACATCACAGCTGGGCTCTTCTGGGCATTCGTCACCTCGGGCTCGCCATCCTCACGGAGCTTAAGGGAACTATGTACCGGCCGCCTCTCCGGAAACCTCACCGCCGCCGATCTCTGGTCCGAGGTCTGCTTCGATTCCGATCTTTCTTCGGGGATTGAAGCAGCCTCCGAATTCGATGGCTTGGGTTGTGGAAACTGGAGCTTGAAGTTCTCGAAGAGCGAAAACAGGTTGTGGAGAGGATTTGAGTCCTGGAGACGCTGCGGCGGTTCTTGTTGCTGGATCAACGTCACCGAGCTCTCTTCCGCCATGGATGGACCGTCGCTGTGAACAAGGACGATGGATAGTCTGGGATTTGGTTTGAAATTGAAGCGGCGGATAAATCAGAGCGAGTTTTGAAAGTGAGTGAGGGGTTTGGGTTTCCTTTTGTTTTGGGTCTCTTGAAATTGACGAACAACCGCCTACACTTTAGAACCCATCGCCACACGTGTCCTGCCTCCAATCAATGACATTCTTCTCTATTTAAATAAGTTTTGTGATGTGAAAATTATATGTCAAGTTTAATTGAATTATTAAAATTGGAATCAAAGTCTAGTTTGTTAAAGGGAGATTAAATGCAAAAATATTAAAGCTAGACATCTAAAATGGGGGAAGAAGTTTTGGTCTTTGAATGATGGATGTTTTTTCATCCACACATACTCACATTTATACAAAGTTTGACACAGTACAAAATTTATATAAAAAAAATAATACATGTGTCAATACAATACAAAATTTGTCATCTCAATGTAATGTAAGAGGAGTGTCCAACGAGTTATGATGAGGACTAACTTTATTTTACAACAACCTCGTTGGACACCATCGTTGATAAATAATTGTGTAAGGTGATGTTAAACGTGCTTGATGTTGTTTTGTTAAAACTTTTTTTAAAGAAAATTTATTGGGACAAACCCCAAGTAAAGGAAAAAGAGCACAGTGCACATAAGTCTATGAGTTTCTTCGATTGCTTACTAAGTCAATGCATACCAATTCGTCATACTAACTTCTCAAACGTGGATGTCGATAAACTTTTAGTGAACAAATCGGCAATATTTTCACTGGAGATTATATGCTTGAAATCAATCTCATTAATCTTTTGGAGCCCATGAATGTAGAAGAATTTTGGTGATACGTGCTTGATTTTGTCTCCTTTGATGTACCCTCGTCTAATTTAAGTTATACACACTACATTATCTTTATATATTATAGAACAATAACTTCTAATTGAACAAATTTCACTTGCATCTCAAATAAACTGAATAATTGATCGCAATAATATACATTCTTAGTTAGCTTCATGGAGTGCAAGTACACAACTCTGAGCTAATATAATTCACGTATCCCCTTGAATAAGTGTTCATACTTCCCACTTGATCTTCTACCCAAAAACCATACTACAACTATTCTCCTAAAATAATTACACAACACTCTCCCTAAAAAGTAATGATAAGAAGAGCTTCATCGCAAAGACACTCAGAGTAAGTTTTTCCAAAACCTTGTTGTGCCACTACGTAGTTGTTCTATTCTTGCAACTTGTTCTGACAACCTAATTCTCTTTTTGGAACCCCATCGATCGTCTTGAGAGAATTTGACACTTAAATTCCTAACAACCAATTTCTCAACGCCAAAAACTTGGCACCCAAATTCCTAACAACCAATTTCTCGGTGCCAAAAACTTGACACCCAAGCAAGTGCACATGTTTGTGTCACATAATAAATTTGTATTCTCTTGGAGATCTGGGGTTGAACCGACAAGAATGAGTTGTTAACAGAGTTTAGTATTTTTTTTATAGAGTTTGGACTTTTGAGTGGTAGATAGTTGATTGCTTTAATTTGAGATTTTTGGACTTATGAATAGAGAAATTATACGCAATGACATTTCACTCTATATTTTGAAGGTAAATACTTAATGAATCAAATAACATTGGTGAAGAAGATGGCCTAGGGTGAATACATAAACAAGATAAACTATGGTGATGCATGCTTATCAACTATTCTAATATGGTGTATGTGATGGTTCTAGATCACATTAGTATACCCTCGCCGGTTATGGTGATTTCTTGGATCACATCCTTCCCAATGAAAGAACAAATGAAATCAAATTAAAAATCTGAGCTTTCACCCAAATTTATATCTAGGGTCTATGATTAGCCATCTATCCACCTTTGCAAAATCTGAGAATTGAAAATTGTTGGATAATATATTTAAGAATTGGAAATCGTTGGAAGTTGCAAAATCTGAGAATTTGAAATCGTTGGAAAATATGTCTGAAATATGAGATTCAAAATAATGCCCACTATAACCGTTCCCTCAAATCTAAATCGATCAACAAGAAGGTGAGCTGAGATCCGGGAAGAGGGCAATACAAGTTCTGGGTTTTGGATCTAATTTTTCTTCTTCTGGTGTTTGGATCTTCTGGCTGATTTTTGAGGTTTTAGGGTTGAGACCTGAAACCTCAACCGACTCGCCGACCACATGGGTCCTCCTCGTTTTCGATATCCGTAACCCCTAGGCTGCTCCGGCAGCGCCAACTCTCTCCCAGGCCCAACCCCATCCACGGAGGAGGCTGCCTCCCATATCACTATGGGTCCAATCGAAATCATCAAAGAGATTGACTCTGACGACGATTTTATCATCATTATCGAGTTGACAAAGCCGATAAGTTCGCGGTATCACGTGCCCAAGAGCTAACGCATCTCCTCCTGCCTGTCCTGGATTCGCCTCCTCGCGTTCGCTTCCACGTTTTGGATCTCCGAGATCGGTTTCGTCGTGAACAATGACTCCGTGTCGCAGTGTAAACTCCTTTGGTAGCAGCGGCATCGCCGCCATTGGAGGTGGTTGAGGAAAGCCGCAAACCTAGATCTAGACCAAAATCTCTCTCTTTCTCTCACTTATTTGACGATTCAACAATTGGGTTTCGAAGGATTCGGATCGTGAAACTCTGGGTTAGGGCCAAGTCAATCGAATGACAATCTAGATCGAGAATTGGAGCATCTCATGTGAGTCTCCGTGTTTGTGTGACTACAAGTTGTTTTTAGAGATTTTTGTTTTTTCTCTTTAGCAATCAAGGACCCATTTGTACAATTTGTTCGTCAATGATATCAATGGGATAGAGTGAGAATCATTGAGGAAAGAGGGGTTGATCCTATATTTGTTCATCATAGAGAAGCTCTAGGTTCCAATTCATTGATTTTATCTTTCTATGAGTTTTGTCAAGAATAATAATTTGTTGGAAATTGGTATTAGTGGGTTTTATGGAGAATAATATTTTTGTTGGAAATTGGTATTGTTGGGTTTTATTAAGAATAATATTCATTGATTTTATTTTTCTATGGTTCATCACAAAGGAAAGTGGAAGTCTTGTTGTGAGAAATTGAGAATTGAGGATGAGAATAAGGAAGAGAGAGAAAGGGTGGGAGATGAGGATGAGAGAGAAGGAGAAATGAAAAAGGGGGTTAATGGAAGGGTGTCAAAGAGTGTGGCTAGTACAATGAAATGAATGGTTTTGTCATTTTTGTAAAAGATGATTAAAAAAGAAAAACTCTTGTTGAATTTTGTGAAACAAAATGGTAATTGAGTGAGTAAAAAATATCATTTTAAAATTGTGTTTGTGATATGAAAAAGCATATAATTCAGAATGGTTATGTATAATCATCTCTGATTGTAATATAAAGCAAATATATGGATAAATAAAGGTGAAATAAAAGAAGCTCAAAATGACCGGTTCACAACCAAAAGCAGGAGAACCCACGTAGAAGATCCCGTGACCCGGCGAGTGTTTCCACGTGTGTACCTGACGCGTGTCGCTCCCTGAAATGTTTAACATGCATATAGTCCAAAAATAGTCTGTAGAAAATCGTTCATTTCCACTTCTCGGATCAACCGATCGCTCTCCTTCCGCCCGCCAACATGAACGCCAATCACTTGCTGCTCGAAGAGCCTGTACGGATGGCTTCGATCCTCGAGCCATCCAAATCGGTAACTTCATCTCATCATAATCCACTTTTTCGCTTCTTTTTTTGCTGATTTCGTTTCAATTTTGTTCTGATCGTCCTGTTGTCGTCGGATCCGAGCGGAGGAACCGATTTTCATTTGTTTCATCTCTCTGTCTCGGTTTCAATGGTTGTTTGGTTGCCGAGAAAGTGCAGGAAAAAGTCGAATTAGAGCATCTCAACATTTACTCCAGCCGAGGATATTGCATCTGTTTTGTGATTCGTTGACCATTGTGTCTTTCTTCATTTTCTGCTGTATTTACATGAATTGAACCTGATGCACGATTTGAGCAGCTGGTTTGATTAGTGATTTGTCCATCTTTTTATGGTTCTTTAGCTGTCTGTTTGGTTACTTAGAAAGTGTGGGAACAGTGTATGAGAATACTTCAGTTTTTGCTCGAATTGAGAAAATGCATCTAGTGTTATTTGGTTTTTTTCTTCTCTTAGTGAATTAAAAAAATGATATTTCAAGAGTTGATTGTTTTGCAAACCAAATGCATGCATATTTGATGTGCCTGTTTGTGATTATTATACTTCTACATGACTGCCTGGTTGTCATATGGGTTAAAGCATGGAGTTTGGTATTTCATTTTCTTCTTTGCTGTCATTGGTTTCTCTTAAACCAAAACAAGTGGTTTGAGCGTTTCTTCAATGTTTTTATGTTGATTCTTCAGTTCGATCATTTCTGATATTGAGCTGGATGGGTTCTGCAGTCTTTCTTTCCTGCGATGACAAAGATTGTCGGTACACTCGGGCCAAAGTCACGGTCTGTTCAGGTCATTTCTGAATGCCTGAAAGCGGGAATGTCTGGTATGTTACATTCGTGCAATGTTCATTTAATGAATTCATTGCTGCTGGCTTTTATTGGACCCTTCATAGGTATAGGATTAACTAATGAGATATTTTCTATAATTCAAGCAAATATTGAGCTGTTTCTTATGGACTCTGTTGAGTGCAAGTTTTGTAAACTACATGGTCCCAAATATCGAATGTGTGTGTGGAATATATTGCATATGCTTTATCTTCTGTCACTTTTGGGTTTCCTCTCAGTGGCGCGGTTTGATTTTTCATGGGGTGATGCCGAATTCCATCAAGAGACCTTGGAAAATCTAAGAATGGCTGTGAAGAGTACGAAGAAGCTCTGTGCAGTAAGCTTGCTATTTTATTTTTGAACCATGCATAATTCGTCATCACTCGATCTGCTCATGATGTTACAATAGTGGCATACTCTAATAGATTAAGTTTATTTATGTATATAATTTATTTGCTCAAAATCTTTATAAAGTTCAGAAAATGATCTCATGACTACAATTATTTCCAGGTTATGCTTGATACAGTGGGTCCAGAGTTGCAGGTCGTTAACAAAACTGAACGTCCAATATCCCTAGAGGCAGAGGCAGAGGTTGTTCTAACACCAGATCAAAACAAAGAAGCCACTTCGAATCTACTTCCGATTAATTTTAGTGGTCTTGCAAAGGTAGACACAATAATTTTTGTATTTTTCCATTTTGATTCTAGCTAGAAGCTTCTTAGTATCTGCACCTTCCCTGAAACTCATTTTCTTTCTTGCAGTCAGTGAAGAAAGGAGATACTATTTTCATTGGCCAATACCTCTTTACAGGAAGTGAAACTACTTCTGTGTGGCTGGAGGTGAGGCAATATTAGAGGATTGCTTTAATTTATCAGTTAAATGCTAAATATAATTTCCTCGTTCACTGCATGTAAAGTGGCATACTTTCCATTGCTGAGACTTATGTTTGTCATCTTTTCTGAAATGAAGCTACTTGGCAATTGACATGCTGTTTATTTACCTATTTCAAGTAAGCATGTGCATGCATCAGCAATCCAAACAAACACAATATGTTAATTGGAGGGGCCTTTTCATAAGTGATGCTTACTAAGTAGCTATTGTTGAAAGGAAATATTTTACTGGTAGGTTGAACCATTAATTAAATTGAGAGACTCGTTTATATATGGAATTGACCTACACTAAATTAGGAATTAAACTACAAATAGGAAAACTTGGGATCCAAGCTCCTAAGTTTACTTGGACCATAAGTACATAATTTAATGGTAACTATTCTAACAGATATAAAACCTTTTATGAAGTTATTCTTCCAAATTGTAGGTAACAGATTTGAAGGGTGAAGATGTGGTTTGTCTGATAAAAAATTCTGCTACATTGGCTGGATCATTGTTTACTTTGCATGTCTCTCAAATTCATATTGATCTTCCCACTCTCACAGATAAGGATAAGGAGGTAATCTTTTGTTTATATGAGATACTTTACGTGTTAATGATCAGCTATTAGCTAACATCTAACTTAATTTCTCCCCAGTTGGTATCTCCGGGACGGAATATACTATGGTAATAGTGCTGCTGTAGTTGTAGCTTGAATTGTTTTTTATGGATTAATCATCTTGTGGGTTCCTTTGATAAGTATTATCACTTATGGCAAGTCTCTTCAGTGACGATTATGCTCCAGTTCCTAGCACCGTAAATTTTGAAATTGTATAGTAGTTCATGTCAATTATCCGATTCAAACCTATAATTAATTACTAATTGAAGACATCTTTAAATTCAGCTATCTAGATTTGATAGGTAACTAGAGTATAGTTTTAACTCTGCACTACCCTTGTGGAGTAATTTCTTATCAGATTCATCAAACACATCTTTTTACCCTTAAGAGATTCGCGTGTACAGATTTTCTTTGTAAGTTTCTTTATTAAAACCAAAAGATCAATGTCAGGTGATAAGCACATGGGGCGTGAGAAATAACATGGACTTCCTCTCCTTGTCATATACTAGACATGCTGAAGACATTCGTCATGTAAGGATTCTTTCTCCTGAGAATTATTGTTTAGTTATTATTTGTATTGTGTACTGAATTATAGTTTCTCCTTCCTCTATGCTCCATTTTCTTTATCCTTCTTCCAATATAGGCTTGTATTTTTTTTTATATTAAAGAGTGCCTAATAGATAGGATTATAAATTTATGTTCCGATTTCAATTGCAAAATTTCCAAATTAATGAATTTAATAAATGACTCGAACACCAACCCAGCTTTACTGATAGAACTTCCAGATCGAGAACCGGCCTGGTTTTGCTACAACTATTCTAATTACAAGATAACTATCAAAATACCAGAATAGAAAATCCTAACATCATCGCCACGCTTATATACTTCCAGCGCTTGTGACTCCATCCATCCCCTTTCGCTCCGTCTAGCTCCTCTGGGACCACCCGCTCACAGCAGTACGAAGACGCACAGAGTTTCTCTCTGTTATCTCTAACGGCTACCTTGCTTCGCCAATCAAAATTTGACACGCATCCATCCACATGTCACGTTCTGTGACGTCTAAACCCAGCATTCCCAAACACACTGTTCTATTTGATAATGCATCTCGCCCTGAATGACTGTCGTTCACTCTTTCACTTTCAACTAACTTGTAAAAAGTTTGCTGATTCGTGACAATTTAATAAGAAAAACCCTCAAGAAACCATATGCTCATTTGACCACTGAGCCAACCCGAGTGGGCTTACGTTTTTAGGCTTATAGTTTCCAACTTCAGTAACAGTGAGTCTTCTTGATATTTTACAGGCTCGAGAATTTCTTTCTAAAATGGGTGACCTCAGTCAAACTCAAATTTTTGCGAAGATCGAAAATATAGAGGTCAGATACAAAAATGCATAGCATATTTATTACTTATAGTTATAACTGCACATGACCTTGAATCTTGATAATTTATTCCATATGTGTTTTTAAGGGTTTAACTCATTTTGATGAGATCCTTCAAGAGGCAGATGGTATCATCCTTTCTCGTGGAAATTTGGGAATAGATCTTCCTCCAGAGAAGGTTAGTCCCAGAATCTTGTCAATATGCAAATATTAGTGTATAATTACGAGGATGTTTTGGTGGTCATTGTTCCCTATTCATGTTTTTTGTTGCATATATGTAAAGTGCCGAAAAGATAACTCATTAGATGCGTAATTTAGCATACAATTTCTGAATGTGGTTGTTTGCATTCTTTATATGCAAATTCATTCATTGAGCTTAAAGTATGTTTTCCTGCGACGTGATTAAGTTTGTCTTAAGTCCAAGTATAATTTTCTGATAATTGTCCTCTTTGGAATCACAGGTCTTTTTGTTCCAAAAGGCTGCTGTTTATAAGTGCAACATGGCTGGAAAGCCTGCAGTGGTCACTCGTGTTGTCGACAGTATGACAGACAACTTGAGACCTACCCGCGCTGAAGCAACTGATGTTGCCAATGCTGTATTGGATGGTAATCTCATCTTCCTACCATCAAACACTAGAAACTTTTGCAACTGCATGGTCTGGATCTTCCAAAAGTAGAAAAGGTGTGTCAAGCAAGCTAATTGATTGAATATTGATGAACCTAGAAACGTGAGTTGAGGGTTGTAACAAATGTATAACTAGTTCTTGGAATTCCTTGGAAATTCAGGACTGCTGCCAATTTAACATTTAGGATCCCAAAGGTTTGTTAATCCTGGGGGATGCAGGTTCATGATAGGCATATAGAAATTATTGTACCCCAAATAACATCAAAAGTCTAGGTTTTAGATAATGAAATGTCTGATGTGTCTATACCTGGAGCACCTATTGGAGTGTTACTTTGGAAAGAGGATCTGTTACCAAGCCATCTTATCGGGAATAACTTGAGCCTCCCTACTTACTATTTTATACCCCGAGGTCACATACATTATGCCGTGCAGTGGGCTATCTTATGATGCAATTGGTTTATCATGCACCATATTCATAGTTAATGTTGATTTCCTGGAACCCTATTTTTTAAGACTACTTTCCTTCCATTTGAGTATACCATGAACAACTATAGTGGCACACTGTTCTCTTCTGTTGGTTCAGGGAGCGATGCAATTCTTCTGGGTGCAGAAACTCTGAGGGGATTGTACCCTGTTGAAACTATTTCCACAGTTGGAAGGATTTGTGGTGAGGTATGTTTTCCTTTCCTTATTCAGTAGTGCCCCTCTCTTATTACTGTCGGTATATACCTAAGTTTCTCTGACATTGATATTCTAAACTTTACTGTCATTTTGTAGGTTGGTTTATCTTTGCTTGGAAGTAAAATTTATTTATGATACAACTTTTCTTTGTTTTCCTGCAATAGGAATTACATATTTTTAACATTCTATGGAAGCATATGTTTTAGAACTATGTTGGTTATTTCATTTTGTGCAACACCATGAACTCCATATCAATTTTGAGACCACAAAAAATCTTAAGAAGATGGATGATCATTTACCAATGGGATTTCTCTCGACGGTTCTACCATGCAGAAATAAAATGAAAGAGTGTTGCCGCTGTAAAATTTCTTGCATAATTGTGAAAACTGATCACTCTCCATTCCTTGTTGTAACCCTGCTTCGCTCTTCTGAGCTCCTTTTCAGTCTATTAAGGTTGGTTTCATAAATTTGGTTTGCCCAATTACCTTTCATGATTGGTTAGATTAGCAACTTTTATTCTGCTGGGCGTGTTTTCTTGTGGTATGCTTGTACTTGCTGATGCTTATACTTGATGCTTAATCATCACATCCTATAGCGAGAAAAATGTTTGTCAAGAAAAAAAATATTGCACTTTGTCCTTATATGTGTCCATGTGACTGTAGTGGACGATTACAAACTTATTTGGAATTGAAAAATATCTTTATTTCCCAATGGTTATGCAGATAGATTGATGTGCTTAAGTAATCTGCAGGCAGAGAAAGTTTTCAACCAAGATCTTTATTTCAAGAAGACTGTCAAATATGTTGGAGAACCAATGACCCACTTGGAATCTATTGCTTCCTCTGCGGTATTTTGTTGTGATGTTCCCGTGCTCTGACACAGATTTTAGAAGTGCTTCTTTGACTGAAGTATTTGTTTGGCTTTCTATTAAAACATAATTTGTTTTCGTAATGTAGGTACGAGCAGCCATCAAGGTGAAAGCTTCTGCAATTATATGCTTCACTTCAACTGGGAAGGCTGCAAGGTCTATCTTTTTTTTGATCAGCGATAAGAAAATTTTTTATTGACGAAACCAACAAAAGCTTCCAAGAGTGAAGCAAAAGCCAGCAAAATACATCAATAAAGAGAAGACAAGAAAGCAAGATACAACTATAAAACTGAAAGAAATCATAGAAGCATACAAACTTGCAACACAATGAGATTAATGATAACAGAGTACACTAAATACATATATTTATGTCTGGGGTTATGTATCTTAAATGATTCAGGTTTCTGTATATTTCTATTTTATTTTCCTCATGTAAGTTTGTTTATCTATCCACCAATGTATAATTTCTTCTATTGCAGGTTGATTGCAAAGTATAGGCCAACTATGCCTGTGATATCTGTTGTTGTCCCTCGGCTCAAAACAAATCAGCTCCGTTGGACCTTCACTGGTGCTTTTGAGGTGCGTGATATCGGAGTTCAATGTTGCTTATGTATTTCCAATGTCTTGCTTAGATGGTCAAACGCAGATATTTAATGCTTTTCACCGGGGCGGATCAAGAACTTTTATCTATTGAGGCAACATTATTAAATCTTAGAAACAATAATGAACATTTTGAAGCTAGTGGGGGCATACTAAAAATTGAAAATTTGCGGGGGAAATGATGAAAATTAAATTAAAAGGTAGAAGGCATGTTTTTTGAAAGTAGATCTTAGTTGAACTCAAAACTTAATAAAACAAATGTACTGCATATAAATTTGTATTTTTGAGGATGAATGAAAGCTCATAGTATGTGTTGTGCTCTCTTGAATAATCTTATGGCAGGCAAGGCAATCACTCATTGTCAGAGGTCTTTTCCCCATGCTCGCCGATCCTCGACATCCGGTAAGAGTTATCTTGCTGTTGGTGGATTTCTTGGTTAAAAATACATGAAAGGCACATTATTCCACTTATTTAGTTTTACTTTGCTCTTTGCTACTTTGAGCAAAACCCTTTTCTTCCAAATATTTCAGTATTAAAATTATTCTTTGTCAAATAAGTGATAATGTTTTTTCACGAACTGAATGCATTATAGTGCAGTGACCTTTAGGTTGAGCGGTTTAACCCTTAAAATATTGGAAAATATTTTGAAAAAGTCCCAGACTATACATTGTTCAGATTTAGTCAATATACTTAGTTTCTATTCCAATTTAGTCCCTGCAATATGATATCCAATTTAGACCTAAACTATCTGTTGTTACGTTTAGATGTTGGCTGTATTTTTTAGGACACAGAAAGATGTTAGTCGTAATGTCTGAATCTTTAGTGAA
>JAYMTP010003244.1:0-17494 GCA_036897365.1 Geranium brycei | reverse complement strand
AAGAGCTCTAGCTCTTCTCTCCCTCTTTTTCTTGTTCTCGGCAACAACACAGCAGCCAAGCTAAGCTTGCTGTCTTTGTTTGCAATAAATTCCCTAATGGGCCAATAAGTGATGGGCCCAATAATGGGCCTAACCTCTACAATCTCGTAAAGATTAGGGTCGAATTCAATTTGCATATTGAACGAGCCCAACTTTGACCTTGAATTCGATTCAAGCTCAATAATAACATAGAATTGACGTCAAAAGAACTAGGTAAAAATTTCAACCTATTTAATAAAAAATTTGCCCCCTCCTTTCAAAATTATTTATATTTATATTTTTATAAGTGCGTATCATTGTTTTATTTTTACCTTGACGTACCAATAAAATAACAGTATAAATTGTTAAAACCTTATTGGAGTTGCTTTAACAATTTAATCGATCTCTTTTGTTTGTCAATTCAGCCCCATAGAAGAAGGTCACAACAAGGACCAATTGAGAATTTGCCAAATTTAAGTGAATTTGGCTGCAATCATGCCAATTTATTATGTTGAAAATATTAACAAATTTGTACATCAAATAATTAAGAAATAATTTATAATTGGGAGGAAGAAAGAAAATTGGGGTCAGAAATGATAGTTCAGTAAAAAAATTCCATTTATATAGGCTGTCATATAATTCAAAATTAGGAGAGATTTTAAGATAAGGATGAAACGTCATTAACACGAAGACTGTACCATAGAGTGGATTTCTGATGACATCGCCTATCAATTAACTCACTCTTCTCTTCTGAACCATTAATTAAACAATATTATACTATATTTTCATTTTATCATGTTCCCAATCACTGTCCCTCTTTACACACCATCAGATTCTCTCGCCTCAAAAGCGTGCAGCCCAGCCACCGAATGATTGGTTAAAATTAATTATGACAAAAACCAAAGTGGTAGTAAATATCAAATGAGTTGTCACTTCCCATCTGTAATATATGGAGATGTGACTTATCCTACCAATTCATTCTTGTTTGAGCATTATCCAATGTTGTAATCCCAGCCTATAGACAAGTCAATACACCAAAATGTACACTAAATCTCATGATTTTAAGAAATCCTTTATGGTGCTCTTTGAATAGTCACCAAATTTATAATCGTACTCATATGCGATACACATAATATTATATAATTTAAAATTTATATTTTATGATAACTAGATAATAATTTCACATTACCAATAACATTATTAATATTTTAACACAAGTCGGTAACGTGTTTAGAGGTTCCATTCCAGTGACTAGATATTCTTGGGATTTGGAATTTTATGAGATTTGATTGTGAGAGGAAAAATGAGGTTTATTGCTTGTTCAATTCATAACGCCGAAGCTAAACACTAAAAATAGGAAGTGAAGAAAAAGGATACAGGAGAAAAAAAATATATAACAAAAAATGGCACGGTCTCCAGCTAATTTTTTTTTTTGAATGCACAGTCGTAACTGAAGGTCGTGGCACTTCTTTATCACTAGTATAGTGTTACACCATGGAGAATTATACCAAAAATTTGTTTGTGTGTGATTAACGAACTCTCGCCCTAGTTCGTTGAACCATAACCGTCACCCAGTCATCCACGACCTCGTCTCATGCTCGAGCGATCTATTCTCGACTGCCCGACAAACTCTAGGCTTCTCAAACCCTCCACCGAGGCTAAGGAGTGTAACCTCGAACTCAGGGACATGTCTGACCTTCAACGCCGGCCCGCTTCCACCTTGGAAGCCCGATGTCTGAAGTCCAAGACGCGAATCCGGCTGGCCCACTGCAGCGTCAAGCCCGCGCGCATGAAGATGGCCATCGGGCTTGCCTTAGTGACCAAGTAATGCCATCTCCCTCAATCTCTACAAGACTAAAAGTTTCCCCAAACACCAAGACAAATCGGGACAAGATCAGGACCGGGTACACTTATTTGGCGCCCCCAATATGGGAGATTATCTCCTCCCTTTATTTTAGTGATTATCCATTATCTTTTCCGTTTTGTACTTAGAGTTGTATTAGGAAACTTGGCTAGACTAGTCGTATAAATAGGGAGTCATGACATTGTAATTCTCAACTTTTGGAGAACATAACCCAAAGAGAAACAACAAGGGTTACAACAATGAGACCACGATTTCGCCGGTGTTGGTGTCGCGGAGTCGAGGACGGTTATGAACCACCTCAGGTCTTCGACGAAAGATGTGGTCCGCCTGCTTGCCGATCTCTGAGCACTCGAGCTTGAACGAGTGAACCGTTCGATGTTATGCTTTTGCAGGGTGGTATGCGGGAGACGACTAATGTGGAGAGACGGTCAAGGATGAGGCAGGTTGTGAGGTACTTCGAAGGGGATGCAACTCTGCTGGAGGTGGTGGTTCTGCCAGAGGGGTTTGACGGAGGAAGAGCCACGACGGTGGAGTGAGTTTAAGGCTCGTTAATTATTGGTTACATAAATAAGGTTTAGAGATGAGGGTAAAAGGGTCTTTCGTACCCAACTATTCAATTTTTCAAAATTTTTATTTGAAAAGGCAAGTATATCCTTGAACCATTAGTTAAATTTGTTATTTACTGGAAGGGAAATGGTCATTTCGTATTTAATAAAATAACTGTACTATTTGAAAATTGTATAATGAGAGAATTTTGGACTTTTTCAAATTAATTATGTTAGATTTAACTGAAGTTAGCTTAAGTGTAACTTAAAAATAGTTGAGGTATTTGTAAAAAAATTCAACGTTGAGGTACTGAATTTGAAATCATGCATACTTAAATATAGTGAAGTGGGATTATCCCTTAGATAAATATCCTTATAGATTAGTTTGCAATAATCATAAGTATAGAACCTGTGGTTGTCTTCCCTTATTGATTTTCCCATACCATATTGTTTGCTTATCATTGTTTATTTATATTTACATTTCCAATTACCAATATTTGTTACACCATGCGCCTGCGCACACAAACATACAAGTCGAGTGTCGAGAGTGGTGTATTCTCAAGACCCTAAAAAATTTAATTTTATTAAGATAGCATAAAAACAATATTTTTTCTTAAATTAAGGTGGTGACGAGTAAATATTATTTTCTTTTATTGTTGGAGTTGTTGGGAACCTCTATAAGTATGCTAGGACTAATTGTATATTACTACAAAGATGCTCCTTGACAAATGGTCTTTTAGATACAAATATAAAAATATCTTACATCCTCTGCCATGCGTCTCTAAGACCCAATCAGCCTTCGTTGCCGCGCCTCCAAGAACTGATCGGCTGAATCGATTCCGTCGCCGCGCCTCCAAGACCCAATCGGATGGATCGAAGCTTTCGAGTCTGATCCGCTGCGCCTCCAAACCAAATCGGTCATGCCATTTTTTGGGTTTTTATATTCAATCATTTTAGCAAAGTTTAATGATTTTGTTTTTCTGGGTTTTCCTTGCGACCATTTTTCACAGAGTTTAGGTTCGCAAATTAATGGCCCTGTAATTGCTACAGTCATGTACTGATATTTTATTTATAGAAAGTACACGCTTTATCAAAAAATTGATTAACTTTTAAATTTGCTTATGTGTGTTATAGATGAATTGTTCTATTTTTCCATTTGCAGATGTGTATGCTTCTATGAGTTCATAAAGATTATTCATGATCCCAATGTTCCATTGGTAGTGTCATGTTTTTCAGCGTCTCATATACATGATTATTATTTTCATTGTTCCATGTGAAGTGTAATATGATTTTTATTTCCATTGTTCCATCAAGTTGTTTCTGAAATGTATTATTCAATCTAGTTGTTTCTAAGATGTAATAATCCATGTTTACATTTTGTTCGTAATTCCATAATTTCATTTCGTCCATAATTTATATGTCCAGACACTTATTTCATGTATCATTGATTCCATAATTCCATTGTTACTATTTCGTATATATTGTTCATGAAACAGTGAAAACCCCGTACTGTATGACTCAAGTATTACATGAAAAAATTGAACAATGGAGATAAATATATTGTTCATGGAACAATGGAAACATATGACACTACAATGACATAATGAAAGCATAGGACATTGGCAATGAAACAATGGAAATAAATATATTATTTATGGAACAATGAAAATACATGACACTACAATTATTTCGTGGATGAAAAGATTTCGTAATTGTGGAAGTAATTAGTGGTGTTAAATACGAATTAAATGAGATAATTAAAAGAAAATAGCATGAAAATACTAATTTACCCTTGTCATTGGTGTTAAATGACAAAAATAAAATGCAATTTATGAATAATTACAACTAATGACATTAGATGAGTCAACAAATATCTACACAATTTATTTTTTAATCTAATGGCTGAAAAGTATTTCTATATTTGTATCTAAGATAACATTTGTAGTTGAATATGCCTCTATTACTACATATGTAAATTATACACTCACAAATATGCACAAAGTAAATTATTATAGTCACACACATGCAATATCAAATGTACGTCTAGTAAATAAGTGTAAAGTATATTGTTTTAGTCACGTGACTACAATATCAAATATCATGGGGAATATCTTGAAGTAGAGGCTCATGCGTACACGAGCGTAAAAGGGAAATAAGCCCCACGCGTACATGAAGCATGAGAGGGAAATGTTGTGAATCTCACATGAAAAAGTTTTGAAATAAATTGGGTGTTTATAAAGGGAATGGTCAAACACAACTAATAAGCTTGAGCTTTTAGTTTTGGAGCCCGACCCGATATGTATAGCCCAATTTTTCAAAATAGGTGCAACGCAAATTGTTTTAATCATGGGGCTAAAATATCAAATGTTGACATTTGAAATTGATACAAGTTGGACGAAGTGTAAATGTCCGTCTACCCATGTAATGTCACATGATATACTTCAAATTTTATATTAAAATTATCCTTTTACTACATAAACAACAATTCATTCTCTCTCGCTAGGGGTGTAAATGAGTCGGATCGAACCTAATTTTGTCGAGACTAGGCTCGACATGGCTAGTTCGACGAATCAAGTTTGAGTCTAAGCCGAGTTCATGATGAACACTTACTTTTCGAGCCATGACAAAACTAGGCCTGATTTGGCTCGTTTACATCCCCAATGAGAGAGAAAGAATTGTTGTTTATCTAGTAAAAGGATAATTTTGGTTTAAAATTTGAAGTATATCATGTGACATCACATGGGTAGACGGACATTTATATTTCGTCCAACTTTTATCAATTTCAAATGTCGGCATTTGATATTGTAGCCCTGTGATTAAAACAATAATCTTAAGAACTCTTAAGAATCACAAGTTTTTTGCTGTCTTGCTTCATCATAGCATAGTCAAGGTCAAATCTTGATTCAATTTGTCGATAAAAAAAACATTCCTATTAAGAGGTACCAAAATTGTTGTTTGTATAGGACATGAATAATTTGTATTTAAAAAGTTGATATATATGAGGGGACATCACATATGTAGACGTGATAGGGAATGAGTAATTTGTGTATACAAATTTGATATATATCACGTGATATTACATGGGTAGACAAACACTTGTTTTCGTCTAATTTGTAGAATTTTTGGACTTGGATAAATCATATTGTAGTCACGTATCTAAAATAATTTACTTTGCAACTATATATCAGGTAAATATTTGATTGTGTAGTCATGTGACTAAATTAGTTTACTTTACATCTATTCGGTAGAACATTTAATAACATATTTGTTTGTGTGATTAAAATAAGGGAAAATGGCACGCAAGTACACTCAAGATTTTGTCTTTCTAACATAGTTATTCTTAAGTTTGATTTTATCTTTATCACTCAACAAAGTTTTAAATTTTCTCATATTTAATCATGTTTTGATACACTAAAAAGCAAAAGTTGAAGTTTTAGCGAACATTATTCTAAACCATTTAAAATTGAGTCTATCAAAATTAGAAAGACAATATTCTAAATATACCTAAGTGTTATTTTTCCACAAAATAATTTACTTTACATCAAATTTTCATTTTTTTGAGTAGAAAGCAAACTATCATAACTCACGAACAACATCACGCTGGACGGCAATAGTAAAAGTTGTTGGGACAAACCCCTCACCGTAGTTCCAACTAGTATGAGAGAGAGCAAAACTAACAATTTCGTGTGCGGCCACATTGCCCTTACGCGAAATAAAGTTAACATAAACATGCCTAGAAAACCTACTGAAGGCAAAATAACAATCATCCACAATACCGCCTAATTGGTTTCGGATCAACTTACCATGTTTGATGCCTTCCACGACTCTCAAGCAATCAGATTCCACAGACACCGACGTCACAATTTTATGTTGTATTATATTTTCCTTTCTTTTCATTATTTTTCACCGGAGATCGATTACACAAAAGTGTAACTTAATCCAATTCCAAATATAGAGTGAAATACACGTGAGACACTCCAAATTTAGTTAGCAACAAGCCAAAAAAAAGGGGTTGGGAAATGGGTTAATGCATAATATGTGTGATAGGGAGGCATGTGTCAAACTAATTCAGAAGTAGCCGTTTCTCTTCATCTGCATGAACCATCCACCGTTCGTAATTGTACCGTGGATCATACTCATTTTGCCATTTGTCTACGCGTCTCTATCTACACCATTTCCGACCCACCCCTATTATCTTCCTTCTTATCCCTTGAAATTATATTATTCTGATAAAACTATGACTTGAGAAATTAAAACTAAGCTTAACAATATAATTAGCTGTTAGCGGAATGGAAATAGAAGGATTGATGGGTATGATGTACACTCCAAAGCACACGCTACATCTATTCTATGCACATCTATATATAGTGCTCACTATGATATGATCACCCATATACATCACATCATGACAATCATATGCCAGAATTGCTCCACTTGCACACAATCGAAAGTGAAGTATACTTAAGATGATGCATTTAATTAATCATCTATGTGTTTGCTCAATCACATTATTAACCTTTCATAACCCTTATTCATTAAATTTCACCCTCTATTACACCCAAATTTAATTAAATCTAAATATGTAAATATTTATCAGAAATATTAATTAAACTTATAATAATAAATATTGATATATTTGACTAAACATAAAACATTGAAATTGAATCCGGGGATGAATTTGAATTTGAAATCTTAGCATAAAAGAGGGATAGGTTTAGGTTAGAAATCACAAATTGATTTGACTATACACTCACCTTACCTCCTTTTTAACAATTACCATTAATAAATAATATTTAGAGTAATTATATATGGGAGGTGAATATTGGGCAAGAAATAGAGTAAAAAGCCAGGAAATCCTTGAGCAAGAGCATTGACAGTGAGCATGAATAATGAAGATGAGAGGAGCAGCAATTGCAAGCGGTACATGGGGTTGGTTGTGGTGAACTACTTGTGCTTGTTCATAGGGTCAGTGTCGTCGAGCTTGGTGTCCAAGTACTATTTCATCCACAAGGGGTCGAGCCGGTGGGTGTCCACGTGGGTCCAGTGCGCCGGCTTCCCCCTCCTCCTGGTCCCCGTGTTCCTCAGCCCCACGCGCCGGCGCCCCTTCACGCGCTTCTCCCCCAGGCTGGTCGCTGTCTCCGTGGTCATCGGGTTGCTCCTGGGCGTGAACAACCTCCTCTTCTCTTGGGGCAACTCCTACCTCCCCGTCTCCACGTCGTCGCTCCTCCTCTCCTCCCAGCTCATCTTCACCCTCCTCCTCTCCGTCCTCATCGTCAAGCAGCGGATCACCTTCTCCAACCTCAACTGCGTCGTCCTCCTCACCCTCAGCTCCGTCCTCCTCGCGGTGGGCTCCTCCCACGACCGCCGCCAGGTGTCCCTCCCCGAATACTTCATCGGCTTCTCCTGCACGGTGGGCGCCGGCCTCCTCTTCGCCCTCTACCTCCCCCTCATGGAGAGGGTGTACCGCGAGGTCTACTGCTACGCGATGGTCGTCGAAATGCAGCTCCTCATGGAGGCCGCCGCCACCGCCCTCGCCACCGTCGGGATGGCCTCCGCGGGGGGCTTCCGGGAGATGGCCAGGGAGGCCAGGGAGGTGTTCGACAAGGGGGAGAGGGCCTACTGGCTCACCCTCGCCGCCACCGTCCTCACCTGGCAGCTCTGCTTCATGGGCACCGCCGGGATGGTCTTTCTCACCTCCTCCCTCACCGGCGGGATCTGCATGACCGCCCTCCTCGCCATCAACGTCATCGGCGGGGGGCTCGTCTACGGCGACAACTTCGGCGGCGTCAAGGCCGTTTCCACGCTTCTCTGCTGTTGGGGTTTTTCTTCTTATGTGTACGGAATGTATGTCAAGACAAAACAGGGCAAGGAAGAAAATAAGGATGAGGAATCAATTCCAATTCCAAACAAGACTGAAGAAGTGGAGATGGTGGATCGCATTGCAAATGCTGATCATGTTGTTTGAACATCGACTTCTCATAAATATCCAAATTGTTATAGATTAGTAACTATTATCTTCACTAGGGTTTTACATTTGTGAGAAAAAAATATCTGCACTTGTTTTTTAGCATGTTTTGGGATGTTGAAGGAAAATAGAGGTATGCCTATTTCTAGAATTATGAGAGACGAACAAACAGACTTTGTTTGCGGATTTTGAAATTCAAATGCTTCATTTTATATTATGGGTTTGTGTAGTTCCAGAAGAACAATCGGTTCCAGAAGAATCAAGTAATAGACATATATTTCCAGAAGAATTTTGAATACTAATTTAAAGAGGGGTTGCAAATGATGCCATATATTTTGATTGATTATGCCACATACAAATAAAACGTTTTGATTAGAGGTCATATGAATACTCATTACATTCATTAGTTTTAGTAATTTCAGTTTCATGAAATAGAATCAAATACATGTGCGGCGTTAACTACATGCGTGCGAACTTCCAACAAGCCATTTCAAGGCGGAAACGTGAAATAGATTGAGGGTTTGGGTGGAGAATGAGTGTTTTACTTATATCAAGTAAGTAAACACAAACGAATACGAACAAGACAGAGATATGGCGTTGAAGCGCGTCCGGCCATCCAAACACTTATGAGGTGGTCGGGATCTTTATATTGTGCCGGAAAATTCTTCCGACGTCGCAAGGGGCGACGAGACCAAGTTGGTCTGTAAACAATCAGTGAGATTGTTCCCATACTGAAAGTTAAGTTTATAATGCACACAATACCCCTATTTATACTACTTTACAAGAGAGAGTTTCCTAAACACAATTCTAGTGCAATAAGGAAAGGACCTAAAACCCTAGAGGTCTTTACCTAGTTGCGTCTTGAAAGGAAAAAGAAATGAGACTTCTTGTTGTAGCATGGGTGACGTGGCATTGCTTAGAGAGAAAGCAAGGGGAACCACACCCTCCTTCTAGGCCTTGCGGGCTTGTGGTTTAGGCGACTTCGTGGTTGAGCCTCGGCGAATCTAGTGAGCATCTTGCTCTTGGGGATGGGTTTCGTCGGCGTTGTCGGTCGGCAGTCTCACAGGAACTCCTCGGGTTGAAGCCGAGAGGTCTCCTGTCATACTCGAAGGGAGGAGCAGAGAGGGAGCTAGTCGGAACCCTACTTGTCCGGGCCGAGGCTACTCTCTCCACATATTCGTCTGTTGGAGCCAGGATTGCTCTTTCTAACTTCAGCTGGTCGGGAATCGAGGGCGGCGACGTTGCGGCTAGGCACTTCATCCAGGTTTCGGCGACAGGTGATCAAGACTCACACGCTTAGTCACCGGACGCGATCAAAGAGGACCAGTGTTACCTCTCCGAAGTCTTGCTATCAAAGATTCGGAGCTAGGGTTTCGAACGATCCTAAGGTGGGTAATGTTCTACACTCATGGGGAAGGGTCGCAACGAGCATGGGAACAAGCTCGTTGGTCGCACGTGAGAAGATTTCAAGCGAAAAATCTCTCGGTCGTGACACCTATCTTTACTTTTTCTTACCGTAATTAAGTTGGGTGTTATATGTTAATTTAATTTTGTTTACTCATTTATTAACTTGCCAAATTTTTTTGAGTTTTTAATGAAATAAATCCTAGGATATATTAATCGAAAGCATTAAATCTTTGAAATGCTAAAAATCCATTACCCATTTATGCGTACATGATTAATCTCCTAAGAAATGTTACTAATTTTAATTAATAGGAAACTTAACGCACACTAAGAAATTCGTGGTAAACAAACAGCTTGGGTTTTGTTTTCTTGTTAAATTTTTTGTTCCGTGCTTGTCTTTAAAATGTGAGGAGGATTCAATTCACTAGGGTGTTTGGGGAGGATATGAAGGATAAGAGTGACGATCTTGCTCTTTTATGGAAATCTAGATAATGATGTGTTACCAACACAAGTTGGGCCAAATGGTAAGGAGTTCACTTAACACATGTGAGTTCCTGAATTCGAATCTTGGTACATGCTAGTAGTGTAGGATGTCTTCAATTATTGTTAATAAAAAAAAATAATGATGTGTTGGTCATGTCTTTCTCAAGTAACATTCAAGTGACTCTTATGGGGATGGGTAGGGACATGGTGACATTCTATGTGAGCTAACCCTAATAGGCTTAACATAATAAACCTAATTAACCCTGATTGACACCCCCCTTAAATTGATGTGGGTCAACCAACATCAATTTGACTACAAAAAAATGGATGCAGTGACGGCTATGGTGGTGAAGTGACGATGAATGGTGTTTGGAGATGGAGATCGGAGCCTGGAGGCTTTGGGGATTTATAACCAATTCTGATACAGAGGCCGGATAGTGATGTCGGAGATGGACCGAATAGGGAGACCAGAGACCAGAGACAGAGCTAGAGATAGAATACGGAGACCAGAGACGGAGTTGAACACCGATGTGAAGATTGAATACGAAGTTAGATACTGAATACAGACTTGGAGCCTGAATATATAGTTAGAGACCGAGTGCGCTACGGCTTCAGCACATCCTCTCACATTCACCCAAATAGTCTTGAGAAAACACTCAAATCATGTCGATGAACAAATAAAATTGGCCGAAAATCACGATGGCAAAGGGGTAGTAGAGCAAATAAGGCCCAGACCCTAACCCTAATGGGTTTAAAATAATAACCCTGATTGACATAAACTAACTAGCCCGAATTATTTTTTTTCTTACGTGGAACTTTTTCTTCTACTGTTTGTCTTCAAACTTTGAGAAGGATTTATTTCACAAAGGTGTTTGGGGTGGATCCGAAGGGTAGGAGTGCCGATTTTGCTCTTTTTGGAAATCCGATAATGATGTGTTGGTCATGTTTTTCTCAAGGAGACATATTTGTTAGGTTCACGTGTGAGCAGTGGCGGATCCAAGGGGGGGGGGCACCCGCCCCCCTTGGCCCGAGAAATCGGAAAAAAATCATACGAACTTTTTCCCGAAAATTGGATATGTCCCCCCTTAAATTCTGGTACATATACAAACATTGTGCAATATAACAATAAAAGTTGCGCAGCTTGGTGGTAAGTATGTTTGATTTTACCTACAAAGTCATGAGTTCAAACTTTTGAGTTAACTACTTTTTTAATAGTTGTGTGCTTCTTTTAATGTTTGAGCCTAAACTTTTTCTAATAGCCGTGGGCTTTAAAACTCACTTATATGAATCATCTTTAATTCTTACTTTATTTATTGGTTCATAATTATAATTATTTTTTACTAATTATTGTATCAGTTAAATTATTTTTTTCTTTTTCACTAAAAAAATTATTTTGTCCATTATAATTTAGTTAATATATTTATTGATTATTGAAAATTTATGAATTTTCTAAGTAAAGTTATATTGATATTAGGTCCAATATCAGTCATTTGATAAACGAATCAAACTCGAGTCCGGTCTATTAGAATTTGTAAGTCGCGAACCGACTCGCTTCATATTTATATATACATGATAGTTAAATTCAAAATCAACTAAAAAATTAATCAAGCTTAAATTAGTTTTTTTATATGCATTTAGTAATTAATTTTTAGTTAATTTTTTTAATTAGTTATGCTATTAATGAAAATAAATTTCTAGTATATAGTTTTGCCCCCCTTGAAAAATTTTCTGGATCCGCCACTGCGTGTGAGTCCAAATTCTCACATCGGAAGATTAGAAAATATAAGAAATGTTTATATACACATAGAACCTTAAACCTAATATGTTATTCTTTTGGGTCAAATGCAGGCTCTTATGTGTATGTGAGCTTGATGGCCTAAAACCCGACGTACAAAATGTGTATTGGTCTTAAGGACTCTCGGGAGTGTAACGGTCTCAAGTAATATAGGGTAGTAAGATTACGACCCCGATTTATCGAACCAATGGACAATGAGTTATCAACTCTTAAACACTCAAATTTAATTTTATAATTAACCTTAGTAAGTTGGAAATATGCGGAGAGAAATTAAAATAAAATACTCTTGAGCAAGACAATAATTAAAAATTAAATAGTCTTAAATACACGGGAATACGTTGAAGTAATGAACTTTAATAATAGTTACGGGAAGTTTAAAAATAAATCAATATGCTTGTCGGGTGTAACTAAACTTAGGGAGGCAAAAAGAACTTCAAGACATCTTAGATCCCCTTTCATTAGATAAAAAAGTCTAAAACTAATGTTCGGTAACCAACCTATTTCCAGTGTAGATTTAACCGGCTAGTCAGCGTTAAGTTTCGTAAGTTCTCGAGATCTTTCGGTTTTGGGAACCTATGGATGTTCACACCGTGTTAACCCACCTATTTATAGTGAAGATCTAAACCCGATTTTCATTACTCATGTCCATTTACTAAGTTCTGTTTCGATTTTATTAATAAAATAAATCAATCTATTCGCAATTAAGGGAACGAAGCACTAAGCATAGATATGATGAAATCTCCCTACTCGTCACAGCAAACATAAAAATTAATTATATAAACTTCCTAATCAATATTTTCAATTCATCACCTCAATCCCACAATGAATTAGTTGACATGTTCACAATTAGGTTTTAATAAACATACTGGAAATGAAACAATTCATCCATACTGATAATCAATAACTCCATAAGCAGATAAACCATATGGCATAACAGATTCAATTCCAAAATAATTACATAAACTCAATTGAATCATAAATGGTTATTTAATTCACTCGTTTGCTAAAAAACAATAATCAAAGTATACAAAGCGTTCAAAGATACACAGGTTTTGTAATTTTTCCTATAAACAAAAACCACACTTTTCGCTATCCGCTAGTTCTAATCTTACTCCTTAACTCAAGTCAAACTCAATTTGGTTTTTGGAGCGACTTATGTTTTGAGTTCAATTTCCAATTCATCGATTGTTTGTTTTGAAATTATAATATATAAATGATTTTTTTGTTTGTTTACATATAATATGTAAACATATTTCACGTTATTCAAGCTCATATCTATATACTTCAAAAGTGAGCCTGAAGTTAACATATTTAAGTTAATTAGGCATTTCCACGATTTTCCCAAAAAATTTAAAGTATGAGATATAATCAATAGTAAAGACATTTTTTTGGATTGAAAACATCGAGGATCAGCGAGGATTGAATCTCGAGCACCACCGTCGCCGTCCCCACGCCAGATCTGGGGAACTAGATCTAGAAACCGCTTTGTCAGCCCAAAACCACCACCTCCCGCGAGACATGACGCTTTACCTCCCTAGCAGCAGCCCAAAGAGAGGAAGAGGATGGTTGTCGGCACGCCAAAACCGGAGATCGTCGGCGACCGAAAGAAGCATAGAGAAAAATGAAGAGAAGGGGGTAGGTTTTTGGATCTTCAAGAGTACCAAAGCAACCTAATCTTGTACATATGAAGTCATCTCTTGTTAACGCCAAAACCGGAGATCGTCGGCACGCCAAAACCGGAGATCGTTGGCGACCGAAAGAAGCATAGAGAAAAATGAAGAGAAGGGGGTAGGTTTTTGGATCTTCGAGAGTACCAAAGCAACCTAATCTTGTACATATGAAGTCATCTCTTGTTAATTATAATAATTAAGCGGTGAGTTCTCACGTGGATTCCTCAACAATACTATTGTATTGATTTTGTTTCCTCTACATAGAGAGGAAAGTGAAAGACATGTCAGTCTCTACGTGGACACAAGGGGCCACACATCCGTGACCAAACGTTGGTCACGAAGTGCCAAAGTGGCCATGGACCTGTGACCAAAGGTTGGCCACGGGATGGCCAAGTGGCCATCGACTCGTGACCAAAAGTTGGCCACGGGGTGACTGGAACGGCCACGGTCCATTACATAAGTAGTTGGCCACGACCCCGTGACGAGTCCGTGACCGCAGGAGTTGGTCACAGAGCGGACAAATCGGCCACGGCTCCGTGGCAGGTCCGTGGCGACGGCGTAGACTCCTTTCCAATTTTCGATTTGTGAATCTGAAACGGTTTACGAAACCATGGAAAGGGAGTTCGAATTTTGAGGTATGTTCTGAATCAGGAATTCAAAATATTGTAGGATTTTATTAGGAATAAAATATCTACACTCAAGAGCCTATAAATATGTTGCAACGGTTTACTTGAAACACTAATGTGATATTCGCAACATTAGCCTTCACTTAAATCCTAGAGATCTAATCAAAAAGTTGATTAGATCTATTTGAGGAGATTAATTCTAGTAGATTAATCTTCGTCAAATCTTCGATCAAGACTTGTTCGTGTTGATACAAGTAGAGAGCGCATCCCAATGGAGACGCTTCAAGCAAACTATGCAGATTTTGATTCTTGTAGAGACAAGATACGTAGGCCACCCAAATAGGATTTGTGTTCAAGTCCAGATTCGTGAAAAACCTGTTCATCTCTCAAAGATTGTTTAAAGTCGGACCTACAAGAGGTAAATCTAGTTCTATACTTTTCATCGATTAGTCTTAAACATGCAGTAGATCCTTATGAAGGAACGCGATTAAATTTTTTGTCATATCGCTTCCGCTGTTATGTATGAGATCCCACGTTTCCCAACAGATTGGAGGAGAGGCCATATGCCATAATGATTGTTTACCACCTATCCAGACCCCAAATTCTACTGAAACCCCAACTCTGGCACTAACGATTCTGCCATGTCGGTGTTGGCAAGAGCGACTCTCACTGCTACTCCGTAGTTCCAAAATCCCCCAAATTGTTTTCTTTATATTGAATATAACCCATATTGGTTTAGTATTGTGTGTAATGATTGAATAAGAAATTGAAAATACATGGTGGGTTCACCACAATTCTGGCCATATTTAAGTCCTTGATTTTTAGTTAATACCCTCATAATTTCCGCAATTTCTCATCCACCTTTTGCTTTCCCAATTTTTTTTCATAAACAAATGAAACTATGCTGATATTGTTGTGTCTTTTTAATATATGGATCGATTTCCGATTTGCAAGTAGAATCATAAAAGCCCATATGTTGTCGTGTGTTTTGAACATCTGAGTTGTTGTAGATACAACCTCGCCGGAGTGATTCACTGGAGACAAGTCACTCTCACTGATGACATAAACTCATACATTTAATGAAAAATTGGGGGTAAAATTGCCATTTTATATGATTTTAACGACCCTTACATAATGGGAAAAGGAAAAGTTAGGGGTCATAAAAAGAAGAAAAAATAGTTAGGGTAATGAAGTGTGAATGGACTATAGTCAGGTGTAATAAACTGTCATTTCCTCTTGTATAAATACGATGAAATGTTGTTGTTTTTGTTTTATATTGTTGTTTACATGTGGTATACATGGATATAAATCATAATTCTGTTATGGGTCCGAAAGGATGTCATTTCGACACATTTTTCCATAACTTAGTGGTCTTTAGCCTTGATTAAGCGTTAATTCATATTCATATTACATTGGTAACTTGTGATGTTTCGAGGCTTTGTGGCTTGTGCAGGAAGAATGTGGGAAATAAGCCCTAATTTCGAGTGTCAAAACTAGGATGGCTTGGAGTGCAAGAAAAGGGGCCAACAAGGGACTCCTCTCAGCCCTCTGGACCGGAGGTCCGAGCGTAGTCTACTTCCCCTTCTTTTTGTCACACCGGACCGGTGGAGCCAGAGGAGTCGAACATCTGAGGGGTCCTCCGACATTGATTCCGGACCGGAGTCTTGGGAGGAAGGGTCCCTAACGGCCACACCGTTGGAGACTCTGGAGCGGAGGCGGACCCGGAAACATAGAGAGCTCCGTCCGGTACTCCAGACAGGAGGCGTGAGCGGAACCCGAATCGGGTTGTGTCTATAAAACAAATTTGGGCTTCCACATTTGGGGACTTTTGACCACTTTCACTAGATTCGATATTTTGCTCTCATCAGTCACTTTTCCTCTCATCTTTCTCTTAGCTACACTCATGGAGATGCTTGGGAAGCACTTGGATAAAAAGGATTAGAGCTTAAAAATAGCTTGGAGAAGAAGAAGGTGAGCTTGAAGATGGAGTCTAGTTTGCCATGTGCTTTTCTTCTACCTTTTCTTTGTTTACCTTTGTGGAACTTTACTTCCTTGTATATTTTTAAGTATTTTGTTTGGATTTGACATTTGCAACCATGGCTCAAGGCTAAAAACTTTGGCCATGGGTGTTAGACTTTGTGATTCCATTTTGTTATTAATTTGAGGTATTAGTTCTAGGTGATGCGATGTGTGATATGTGATTTGCTTATGCTTCATGTGAATTGCTTTGATTTGGCCAATTAGAGTAGTTCGGCTAGGTTAGTGACTTGACTTCGAGAGGAGCAAGCCTAATGGACCTAGGAATCACCGAGAGTGGAGGCTCGAGGTCGTGTTAAGACACCTCCTAAAGCTCTTAGTTGCAATTTGTCGGTAGAATGCGGTGTGGAGGCGTAATTGATACCAAGAGGGTAAAGAGCGTCTTAACACTAGGCTAGTTCCAATGCCGAGAGGCGAAGCTAGTATTCAGGCATAGACTATCACTCCAATTGTCACCTGGAATTGATAGGGAAAGTTAATAAGTCGGAAGTGCAAAGGCTAGTACCCGTAGTGTTTTGTGAACAAGTGATGCGACTGCATTGGTACTACGTTTATTACACTATTTTAAACCTACTAGAGGTTTAATTGCCCTCATACATTGTATATTTATGGATTCTATGCCACATATGTCTTCACGGTGTTCTAGTGTGTTTGTGCAGAAAACAAGTAAAAAATGGGCTAAAACGGAGCTTCTTGGAAGCCGAGCAGAAAAGAGACCATGTCACGGCCCCATGTCATGGCCGTGACATCCCAAAAAGCCCCAGCATGTCACTTGGACATATGGACCTAAAGACTAGAAGCAAAAAGTGGGAAAATTGAGCAGAAATCGGTAAAGCAAATCCTGAAGCAAAGCTGAAACTTCCAAGTGCCACAGATTTTGCATCCGAACTCTATTTTGAGCCCATAATATATCAAAATGAGCGAAATTCGAAGATATACAATTTTGAAGAAGAAAGTTCTGTAAAATTCCGACTTTTGTGAATGTCACGGACTAAAATGTCACGGCCGTGACATTAGGGTGTGACATTACCCCCGAAACTTTCCTTTTTCTGGAGCGGACGAAAAGCACGTCGGTGACCCATGTCAC
>JAYMTP010003243.1:0-17497 GCA_036897365.1 Geranium brycei | reverse complement strand
TTGCGCGTGTCTGGGCACATATCCTAATCTGCATAATAGTAAGTCTTTGAGAGAGAGAGAGAGAGAGAGAGAGTTGATAGCAGAAGATAAGATATCTTAAAACCTGAAAGACTGCATCAAGTGCGGTTGTCGTTGGTCATGCATCCCATTGCAGAGTAGATGTTGGGACATGTTGTTGTGAGGTATAACAGTCGGCCGACAAGGCGGCGATATTGTTCTTTTCCTATTATTTATTTTCACTCTCTTTTCATAAATAAGTATTTTAAGAAATAAATATAAAATATATCTTTTTTATGTTTAGAAATAAAATATAATAAAATATTATTTATTTTATAAATACATAATTTTATATCATTCATGCAAGAGGTGCGGCAGCACAAACAGATTCTATTGGGGAAAAAAGAAAGAGAACTAGGTTCTCTTGATGTGTGTTGTTGCTGCAAAACAACGAAGAGAGAAAAAAACGGTGCCAAGAAAAAGAAAAAGTTTCTTGACGTATAAACGTTTTTTAATTTCTCATAGTTTAAATATATCATATCAGACTAGGATTGTAGTTTTAGTTTTAATTCTGCTACATATTAATGTAGTATTGCAATCTTTATTTTCAAATTCTAAAGATAGAATATCACATAATTGTTCTCCCACAATTAATTGGATAATATATTAAACTTTAATTCAAGGGAATTATCCAATAATTTTGGGGCGTGCATGACAATATAAGACATTAACTTGTGCATGACATAAATATACTAAAACTTCGTGAACAAAAAGAAATAAATAGCTGTCAAAACAAAGGAGAAAAAGTCTCGGTCAATTCATGAAAGGCACACTAGTCTAGATTAATAAATTGGAGCAGAAAGATGGTTCCATTGAACTTTTAATTAAACAGAAATAATGCAAAACAATTTGTTCACACACTCTTATAAATAAGCTCTATATATTGCCCACACAAACACAATCAACTCTCAAGCCTCAAAACAGCACAAAGTACTATTTGTAGCAAATGGCATCATCATCAAGCAACACTTCCATGCTGACTCTCCTCATTTGTGTCATGGTGTTTGCTCCGACTTTACCATGCGACGCGATTCGACCCACCCACCTCAGTACGTACACTTTCATAAAATAAAAGTTCTGTCTCTGGACGAATGTTACTTTCTTTTCATTTTCTAAATCGTATATATATAAATATACACGACCAAGTTATCTTAACTTTTATCATTCTATTTTTGATAATAGTAACTTTTGTCGATTCACATATTTGACCTTACGTACATACGTGGTTTGCATCTAGTGGTGGCAAAACACTCAAACTACATCATATTTTAAAATATTTTTAGTTAAATTACTATTATAAATGCAGTTTGGCTCGGATTCGGGAATAGGGACTGCTCGTGCACAATTTCAATAGGAAGAAATATGAACGCTCGGATTTAGGATGGTATCGTCGGGGATTGAGTTGGTTTGAACCCGCCTCGATCCGTTGTCATTTCTAGTCACATTTTTATTTTGTGTTGTATTTTCATGCAGTTGTGATTGGACGACGATTGATATGTCCTACTTGTGTGTGTTGCTCTCCTCCTCCTCCGGGCTCTTGCTGCAAGTCATGTTGTACTAGTCCTATTCAAACCGAGTCTCAAAATGGATCTCCTTGAAGTCATGTGCTCAAATCTATTACGACAATACACAAACTACATATAATCGAATGTCTTATGAAACACTATATATGGTATGGTTATATGAATAAAAGGTGCAATCTAGTCAACTACTAAGTTGACGTATATGTTGTTAACATTTTGCTATACTTATTGGTTTTCATCTTGTTATTTCGAACATATAAAATTAGATTTTAAGGAGATGATTTCACGACTCTTATGATAATTGTTAGATTATATTTATATGAGAGTTAAGGCTCATTAGAGTTAGCGCCCATTAAGAAATCTCATGCATTAGGGTTTTTTTTCTTTTTTTCGACGAATTGAATTTTATTAAGTATAACTAACAAATGATCCTAAGTGGGGAACAAAAGCTAAATTTACATCAGGTAAATAGATTACCAAGATATATTGAGATTGAAAATTGAAGCATTGAAATTGGGGTGGCGATCCTATTCAGTCTCGGTCCAAAATTTCGACCAAGACTGAGCTGAAGTCTTATCTTTATTCAAGTTTTTTCTGGGCTTGAACTTGAAAAATTCTTGAACATAAACTTCTTTCTTGGAATCACCAACTGACTTAAGATGTGGGCAAGATGAGGCCTATTTGAACGAGGCCCATAAAAAGAAAAGGTGGGCCGAGGAGAAAGCCCGCCTGCACTTTCCTCTTTAAGATGAGGCCGATTCTATTGTGTATTTGATTTCCTATTTAGTTTGATTTATAGCATATATAGAAGGCTCTCTTTTATTGTAATTGACAACAATCAATATTAATAATATTATTCTCTATACACTATTTATATCAATAATTATTCAAATATTTTATTGAGTTTGACATGTATACAAAGACGATAAAATCGATGAAACAAATAAGCATTTCCAAATGTTTTACAGATTATATATGATCATGAGTTAAAAAGTCTCTCTTTCCAACTCAAAACATTTGCACTTTGTCCCTGTGATATGGTAAGAAGTCTCAACTATATATGTCGGTGCTTACAAGAGAGTTATAATGAACTCAAACAAGGATCTTCTAGGAGCCCATATATAATACCTATCATATACATGTCCTTATGTTTCCGTTTTCCATGTACATGAGGTCAATGAGTCCCGTGTATGTTTGTGCTTTCACATCAATAGCCACTAAAGGAAGTCAAGTTTTCATGACCAACTCTCATAAGTAGTGTTGGTCAAAAAATACTATTGCATAGGAAATGCTTTGATATATTAGATTTATATTTACTAAGGAAAAACTTATTTTACTCAGGGTCGGCTCAATCATTATCGAGAATGAAAGTGAAATTTACAAACAAGGCTTTTGTTTTTTATTTAAAATGAGATAATACAGAACCTGTTAATTGATGCAGTGGTCTAAGGTGCTCTTCACTGACATGAGACCAAGGTTCGAGCTGGGTGCTTTAGAAGTACCCTAAAATATCAAAATATTATATCAGCAACAGAAAATTGCGGACAAAGTCACACATGATGAAAGAGTTTTACCTAACTCTAGTATCATGTCAATCTCATGCTTTATAGATCATTCTTGTTTTTCTGAACAAAGTGAAAACATCCCTTTATATAGAAAATACAAATACTAATTAATAAACTAGCTACTAATGTGGACTAAGAAATAATCATTACCACACTCTTTTATATTGTGAAAGATCGATTTCAACGGTTAGAATGTAATGTTTCCTATTCTATTTCCTATTTTAATTTAGGCATATCTCTAATAATTTATTTTATATAATAATTAAAATTTCTTGTTTAGATTATGTCTATTCTCCATATAAAAGGGTTTTCTCCATTTCTAATAATATTAATCAATACAATATTTTTTCAATTTAATATGGTGTCAGAGTCAAATCCAATCCTTGATTAATGTTTTTTGCTAAATTCGATTTTTACCCACTCGTCACTGATGAGTGGGAATGACAATGCAAGAAATTATTTTCTCCTATGTGTCGGAGATCAAGGTTCATGGTTCGAATTTTGAAATTTGAAGTGTCAAAGTTTTCAAAAGGGTTTAGTATTTTACTCAAAACCATTTGTTCAAAACGTTCAATATCTAAGAGCGTCTCCAATGTGACTCCTTACAATAGCTAAAAAACTATTGTAGGGAGTGAAAATGTAAAAATTGCACTCCAATGGGGCTTCCTATATGACTCCCTACAATAGGGAGCTCCCCACATTCTCTCTCATGTTACTTTTTTATTTTTTTATTATATTTTATCTTACTTTACTCTCTCTCCTACTAACTTTTTATTATTTAAAAATGATAAATATTATTAAATTAATATATGTAGCTTAATTGTAGAGAGCATGGTTGGAGTTAAACATGAAAAAGTAGCTCTCTACCATAATTCCAATGCAGATCACTCCTTATATTATTTTAAGTATAGGGAGCACCATTGGAGATGCCCTTAGTGATTTTCCACAAAATCACTCGTTTGTCTCAAGAGTCAATAGTAAAAGGTTTAAGAGTTTGGTGATTTTTCAAAAAAAAACATTACTTTCTCTATCAACCAGCTTTGGTCATGCGCGTACCTCAATGGTTATAAAAGTATATCAAAATTTAGAATAAATATGTAAACTTTCTATTAAATTTAGTTTTATTGTCTAGTTTAGGTTTATTACTAGCATTTGTATTTCTTATTATTCTACTATATAATTTAGGTTAGTCTTATTCCTATAAAAATGGTTTCTTATCACTGTAATTCATAACAACAATATCAATTATTTGACATAAAATAAAAGGAATAAGTAGTCAATTAGTTAAAACTTCAAATTATTTCACTTTGCCTACTTGTCAACTGTAATTCTAATGAGTTGACATGACAAGCATGTTACTCTCGTTTTCTCTTGTTCTAATCGGCAAGCCACCTTGGAAACCTAATATGTACATACAATATCTTCTCGAATCATTCGTCGCATCATACTTGCTCTTCCACGGCTTTTGGTCAGTTTTTTAGCCACACATCGTCACAACTCTTCAGCTCGTTTCTTTTTTAAGTTTTGGATTTCCGTTTCTTATATGTCTCTATTTTACTCTTGTTTATCATTTTTATTTCGTCTGTCAACCTTGGCCTACCTGTACATCCCATGAAAAAGTTATCTCATAATATAGACTTTAACCTGAGTGTAGAGTACTAAAGAAGTCTTTTGAAGAAAATCTTTTTGTATAAATATTGAAATTTCTAATTTTTCATCACTTTCTTGGTATTAGTTCACTAAATATTTGTTTTGTTTATGAGAAAATGTTAGGAGATGAGGAGATAAATGTTTATTTTTTAAGTTGTGGCTCTAGCTTAATTACCAAAAAAAAATGTATTATTTAAGCTAGTGTTCTCATATATGTATTGTATTTATAAGAAGAAAGTCAACCATAGCTTTAACAAAAGTTGGAAGATGAACATGAAAATTTGGCTGAATAATTTATTTAATTTTCTATTCAAACCAAATTTTCTAAGAAAATTATATAATTTATACAAATGTTGATAATATGTAGCAAACAAGAAACTTGAATGTCAAGTATGAAGTTCTATTGTTCTATCTTGTTTTAAATTTGTTGGATGAAGCTCCTAATTAAACATAATAGTATCTTAATAAGTTTATTAGGGCCTTAAAAATGTTTCTTGTCGTCTAAACTTTAGCTTAAAGAAAAAGATTGTTGTAATTAATTATTAAAGGCTTCTCTAAAAAAATTTATTTAGGCTCCGAGAACCATCGGGCTGGCTCGGAATAGACATGGATGGCATGAGCTGGTATGGGGAAATTAGTAAGGTGGCCATCAACATATGTAATTAGGTTACTAATTATGTGCCAATTGGAGGAGTGCTTTTAAATAATTGAACAAGATTCAAATTTGAATAACTTTTTTTTGAGACAAATTGAGTTTAAATATATGTATGAATTTGAGCCAAATAAATTTTCAAGTCGATTCATATTTGAGTTTGATTTTTTTATGCAAATCGACATTAACAAAGTTAAAATAAATTTGATTTGTTTGTGCCTATAATTTTGAAAATAAGAAACTTGTTGTAATTAATATTGGCTAGAATCAAAAGAAAAAGACAAAAATGTGTTTTATGTAAAATAAATATATTAATTATTGAATTATACGATGTAAATAATCTTATTACAAAAAAGTTATAATATGTATGAAAAATTATTTTTAGTTGGGGATTGAACTCATGACCTCAAAGAGGTGAGAGTAAAAATAAACTCTTACCACTTAGCTAAGAAACCTTTTTAGTACGTTTACACAGCTTCTAAATATATTATAGTTCAAGGAGGGGCAAGTGCAATTTTCGGACCAAATTTTTCATTTGAAATTCTTAAATTCCCGGGCCAAGGGGGGTGGCTGCCCCTCCTATAGTTCCGCCCCTGCGTGGAGCGTATGTGGTGACGTCAGTGTTGATGTGGTAGACTAAAAAAACTTTTATTTCAAACTATCGTTAAACCACTTTCTCAATCAAATTCGCTTATTTTCTATAGAAAAATAGTAGCTCGTTCTCCTATCGCATGTCTCCTCTACGTTAGTTTTTACGATTGCTATCATCTTTTAATTATCACTATAATGCATCCCTAATTATTATAGAGAAAGATTGTGATGACATACATGACCAACACATTCCACGTATCTGAATATGTTGTTATTGCGAGGATAGACTTGCCAACATTATTTATTACATTGAATTGAATTCCAATTCTTCCCCGTTAAGTTGATGGCCACATTTTGTTGACCTTTGACCTTGGATGGTCACCAACCATGATCTTGATTTGTGCATCACGTTAATCACCAAACTCCAACTTTTGTTGTCTTTTTTTAATATATATTTATGTAGAATTTCCATATTATATATATATTTATTATGTTTGGAAATTAATCATTTCATAGCCATAATGGATTAGAGTGATTTATATTATGTAAGAATTTATGTATAACAAGGATAATACATAAATGATTGGTTTATATAAGTAAGATGAAAGATAATTCAAGGAATGAATAATATAATCATATAAAATATTCTCCCATAATAAGATGATAATATAATGAACTTTAAATAATTTTGGAGTGTGCATGACAAGATAAGACACTAACTTGTGCATATATAACCATAACAATGAGATTAATATATTTTAAACTAAAACTTCGTGAACAAATTAAAATGAAAATATAGCCATCGAGAAAAAGTCTCGGTCAACACCAACAAGAATGAAGAGCACACTAGTCTAGATTAATAAATTGGAGCAGAAAAATGGTTCCATTGAACTTTGAATTCAACAGAAATAATGAAGTACAATTTGTTCACACACCCTTATAAATAAGCTCTATATTGCCCACACAAACACAATCAACTCTCAAGCCTCAAAACAGTAGCAAATGGCATCATCAAACAACACTTCCATGACTGCTCTGGTGGCTCTCCTCATATGTGTCATGGTCTTTGCTCCCACACTACCATGCGACGCCGTTCGACCCAACCTTCGCGGTACGTGCAATTTCATAAAATAACACTAAGTAATGTCTCTCAACGAGTGTCACTTTCTCTTTAATTTGTAAATTATGTATAAATTAGCAATACGATGGTTTCAGGCATGCGCGACCAAGGTTATCTTAAGTTTTGATAACAAAACACTCAAACTACATCATATTTTAAAATATTTTTAGTGGAATTAGTATCATAAATGCATTTTGGCGAGGGTTCGGGGAAATAGGTATTGTTCGTGCACAATTTTAATCAATATAAAAACTCAGATTTAGAAACCTGCCTCGTTGTTATTTCTATTCACATTTTTTATGTTGTGTTGGACTTTTTGCAGGTCTGATTGGACGACCGATATGTCCTGCTTGTGTGTGTTGCTCTCCTCCTCCTCCAGGCACTTGCTGCAAGTGTTGTGCTAGTCCTATTCAAACCGAGTCCCAAAATGGATATCCTTGAAGTCACGGGTTCAAATCTGTTACGACAATAAACAAACTACATATATTCTAGTGTTTTATGAAACACCATATATGGTATGGTATATATGTATGAATAAAAGGTGCAATGATCTAGTCAACTACTAAGTTGCCGTATGTTGAACATTTTGCTATAATTTTTTTTTGTCTTGTTATTTCGAAAATAAAATTAGATTTTAAGGAGATGACTTCATGAATCTTATGATAATTAATTGTTCAAATACTTTATCGAGTTTGACATATATATAAAAAGACGATAAAAATATGACAGAAATACGCATTTCCAAATGGTTTGCAGAAATTATATAAGCATGACGTAAAAAGTCTCTTTCCATCTCAAAACATTTGCACTTTGTCCCTGTAATAGGACACAAGCTTCATATCTTTAATACTTGAGACACTCACAACTATATGAATGATCCCGGTCACCGATAAAAAAAACAACATAGGACAAGTAAAAACATAAAACGTGTGCACCAAATTCACAGAATACACAAACCAATAATAAAATGATAAAAATTTATCATATATTATGACATTTTTGCTTCAAAGTATTGTAACTTTGTTAAAGATAAAATGTTGCTCTGAATTTTGTTTTTCTCGTGCAAAATATATGTATTTTAAAAATGATAAAAATAACCTTAACATTAAGAATTAATTTTTTTAAAAAAAAAACTTTATAATCATTTTTTATCTTCCAATTAAAATGTTCATAACCAAAGTTTGTAATTTATTTTTTTGTTAAAAATTATTTTAAAATTCTTTATAAACATCTTAATTCTAGAAGCAATTTTGTCAATTTTAATAAATACTAAAATACATACATTTTGCACAAAATACAAAATTCACAACATTTTTTTTGATATTAATAAAATACATAACACTATTTTGCAAAAGCTATGCAGTACATGACACATTGTCACCATTTTCACAAAACATACAAATAGTAGACTTCAGTAGCAGTGACTCATTGTTAGATAGATTTTTTAACAAGTCCATCCTGAACAATGCCAGATAGCTTGATTCCTCTTAGGTTCTGAAGAAACAAAGCAACCACATCACACCCATCTCTAACATGACTAACACAAATCAATATAGTATATAAGCTGACCAACTCAATATTCCTCAAGACAAGGTAAATTTCATACTACCCCAATTGAATTCTTCAAAAAATTGTCAGTACTTTCATGGAAGTTCCTTCATTTGGACTTGGTCCACCCATTTCTTACACAATTAAATAACAGAAAATGTAGGGATAAGTTTACATGCAAATCATATATTCTTCTTCTTGGCGACCAAAAACATACCTCAAGGCTCTGCCATTTGGAAGCACAAAACCATCTCCTCAGTCCTCAGCCTCAGTGTGTGTGTTTCTTGCTATTTATTGTCCGAAACTTTCTTAGGTTAGGACATAAAATCATGAAGTGATAGTCTTCAGCAAAATGGTTAGCTGATAATTGAATGGCATATTTTAGCAGACAAATTAGGCCAAGAACAATGCCTCATTTATTTATTTATTTTTCCGATGGGAAGAAAATATACAACTGATCATGACACAACTAACTTTTCTTGGCACAAAACAATTTACAGTACACAAAAAAGATCTAAAAGGAGCAAAGATAGTCTATAGGACTTGTGACTTCATAACATTACACCAAAACATAAAATTTTCAAGCCGAGTAGACCAACAATTTTCTTCTTTGGTTGCGAAACAAAAGTACTACCTGGCCACGGGAGATAATGTGGTGTCCATAGTTCTGCTGATGAGTTCAATCGAATCTTTGGATTGATCGGTTTGGCTGCTGTACTTCATCCGAGCCATTTCTGCCTCCAGGCACTCCTTCAAACCTGTCACCACTTGATTCATGGTCGGCCTTTCTGCAGAGGTTGCAGACACGCAAGTCATTGCTATCTCCACAGCCTTCCACGCAGAGTTAGCGTCAAAATTTCCTCTCAGCCTTGGATCAACGATATTGCTGATATCTCCATTTTGGACCATGGAATCAAGCCATTGGCTGATGTGAACATTCTCGTTGCCTCTAATAATCACTGGCCGACTTGTTACTATCTCCATGAGAACAACCCCGAAGCTGAACACGTCACTCTTCTCATTCAACCAATTTGATACATAGTATCTGCATGCCAAAAAATGTTACTTATGAGTCCATAGAAAACTAACTGCAAGAACATGTCACTGATTGAACATTTATATATTGGTACTCATTATTTCCCATCGTATACTGAGATCAAGTAGTATATTTTGACAATGTCAGAGATTCCTGCAAGAACAAAATAAGGACTTACTCAGGGTCAAGGTAACCAGGTGTGCCAGCAACAACTGTTGAAACATGAGTTCGGGTGCCACCCTCCATGGGGAAGATTCTGGAAAGGCCAAAATCGGCTAATTTGGCTTGGAACCTTTCATTCAGCAAGATGTTGGTGGATTTGATGTCTCTGTGGACTATGGGGGGCTTGCAACCATTGTGCAGATACTCGAGTCCTGCATTGCAAATTACTTCATGCCTGGCAAGAAACAGAATACAGAATTCATAGAATATGTAAATTCATTGACTTGACTTGCTAACCTTGAGCCGAGTCCATTGCTATTCGCACTCTGTCCTCCCAGCTCAAGACGTATGCATTTTTCTCTACAGCCAGTATACGACAACTTTTAGTTTTGGCAAACAGTTAAAAATATCCAATTATGAGAAATCTGCTGAAAGAACCAAACGTGAAAAGGCTGAAGTTTGATTATGAGATTTGAACTTTGAACCCATAGCATGTTTTCTAGAGTTCAGAATTTAGTTTACCAAAATTATGAAGCAATGTTAATAATAAATCATAAATTTGAAGTACCTGACAAATGTCTTTCCAAGTTTCCATTAGCCATGTACTCGTAGATAAGCCCCATATTGGTGCCTTCATTGCAATACCCGATGAGGGCAGTCAAGTTTCTATGATGAACTCTCATCAAAAGTTTGACCTGTAAAATTTACATGTTAGAGCCACATACTAGTGCAACGTGTAAGAGCAAGCTCGAAGTTATTACTATTAGTTGAGTACAGATGACATACCTCTGCATGAAATTGCTGATACCCTTGAGCTGATGACTCAGATAACATCTTCACAGCTACTTGGGTACCATCGGACAAGGCGCCATGGTAAACTGTTCCGAATCCTCCTTTACCAAGAATCCTCTCAAAGTTGTTGGTCATGGTCATGACCTCAGAATATGCAAATTGACGTTTCTTTGATTCCAATGAACCACTATAGTTTTTGGCTTCTGGATCCACTCTTCCAACATCAACCTTTCGAACGATCCCAACTGATAAAACCTCACAAATATTAATTCTTTAGCACTACATTGTTTGATAGAGAAACAGTAATAATTTCAACTTTCAAGAATAACGATGAGTGCCATGATACCTTGCTTTCTCTTCCTTCTAATGATACATGCAATGGCTAGTGCTGCCAAGAGGACAACCAATACAACAACTGATGCTATTATTGGGATAAGAAAACTATTTTTCTTCTTCTTCTCCTCACATGAAACAGATGCACAAAGCTCTGGATCCACACTGGAACCAATATATATACTTGTAAGAATAGAAAATTACAGAAGTAAATTGCCTCCAGTATGATATTGATATTACAGATAATAGAAATTTGAGCTTCTATATGGATATGAAATAAGTCCTACATGGGGATAAGTTTAACATGCTATATTTTTTCTTTCAATTTTATGATAATGACGTGCTTTCATTGTTTCTAAAAGAGAGTAGACCTTAATGAAAGCAATCCTTCGTTTGACTTCTCGATGAGTTCGCTGGGAACTGAGCCTGTGAGCTGATTTCCCTTCAAGTTTCTGCAAAGGTAGAGCAATAGAGTTATGAGAATAATTTTCACATATACTGAATATTTCTAACTGAAATGTAAGTCCGTCGAACACAAGAAACTTACAGGACTGTTAATAATGGCAGTTGAGATAGAATATCAGGCACCGTTCCAGTTAAATTGTTGTTTGATAAATCCCTGAAACAAAATTTTATTTGCATAAGTTGTTTTTTTTATCAACAAAGAACAGGTTGAGAACCTGTCTATTTGTATCTAAAGCATTTTTGGCATATTATCGTGGAAGAGGAAATTGAAGATTGATGATCAGGTGACAATCTTATCATGCCTTTATAGAGATTCCTCGACTCTTTTGAATACCCTCATTCAAGATGATATATTTATGCCTTATATATACTATGATAAATTACGAATGGAGCGGTTTAGCATCTTTTACCCCAAGTAAGCCCTCAAAACAGATTTGTTTGAGTATGAAATGCTTACAGAGATTGTAATGATGTTAATTTTGATATAGAAGAAGCTATCTCTCCGGACAATCCACTCGATGATAAGTTCCTGATGAAAAATATCGACGATTTTGTAATTAGAAGGTAATCAAATTCAGATATAAAGTTATTAGGTTTATGCGACAAAATGTACTTACAAGGATATAATACGAGGGGGATCTGAATCATTGTAGGTGCAAGAAACACCATCCCATGAGTAGCCTTCAGGAGCACATGGATCTCCTTGCCAAATTTTCTTCACTCCATAGGTGGACTTAATATCCATTATGCCATCAACTAATATTTTGAGATGCATAAATACAAGTAGTTGTTAAAAGTGAAAACTAGGTACAAGCTCGGTAGTTTGAAGTTGCAAAAGAAGCAATAAAATGTTTGGAAGAACATACCATCTTGCGTGTTGGTTTCTTGTTGTGATGAGTCTGTAACCATATAAACCTCAATGGCACTAAGGATGGGAGGAAGCGTTGATCTTCCGGTGCTAAAGATCGAAAACCGAATGTTTTCTCCACTCAATGGGGATGTGCTAAGTACAGTACTAGTGTACAAGTAATCAGGAACTAAAGGACCATATACTAATTCACCATTTGCAGTTATGTTAAACTCCCTGGTCTGGTTGGCATCAAGCAGTTCTAGTTCAGTGAAGTACAAGTAGACATAGTACATGGCAGAGGGATCCTCGGGACTCCAGTGAAAAGTCAACTCATCAGAAACATTTGCAGAGGTAGCTGCGGAGGCCATTACAACGGATGGTGGATGGAAATCATTGGATTGTCGAGCATCAATGGTCAGATTGGTAGATAATAGCCGGGTTTCCCCCAAATTAAAGGGGAACCAAATTCGATCATAAATATCATCTTTGTACCTAAATGACACAAGTAATCAGCAATGTAAATTCGTTGAACTTTTCTTCAAATAAGATGATGATACTGATATCATACCTGATCGTTTTATTGGACGTTGAGCCTAAGTCCAACCTTTGGAAGAGAGTAAGTGACTGATACGGTGTTCTGTAAGTAGAGTTCTTGACAAGCCTGAGCTCCAATGATGATATGAAAGGTGTTCCGGTACCTTTATTCACAAGGCAGATAGTTACATCATCAGTGGGAGGGGTATGGACGATCTCCTTGGTTAAAATAGTGGCTGTGCTCTCGAAACTCACTGACTCCCAGAAGTTAACTCCAAGATAAAGATCAAAGCGGGGTAGTACACTTTGGCCATCATAGTCCCCATGCAAAAATCTAGCTCTGATCAGATACTTATTTTCTTTTCCTTGTGCAGGTTGTAAAGTATAACAATTTTTAACCCCGTCAGGGAAGTATCTAAGAGTGAACAAATGGCGGTCGAGGGTATCAGTATCATAGTCAGATGATACAGTCTTACTTATGCCGGTGTTTATGGAGTTTGCATCTGAAACATAATTTATTCCGCTCTGTACATCAGTGTAGGGAGTGGATGCACCACAGTCTATACTAATGAAGCCTGTGAGAAAAAAGAGAAGAATTAAAGCTCTAATTTAGTTAGCAATTCATATATTTGCATGTATTTACGTATATCTTGCCATAATCAAACCTGATTGATCCTGGGCATAAACTGTCAGAGCAAACCACCCCAGCACTGCAAGTAGGTAACACTTCAACATATCCATGAAACCTTGTGCAGTTTCTCTTGGCTCAAGAGAGAATAGCCTATAAATCATATTGCTGAAGCTACAGTTGGTCAAATAGGCAAGTTGGTCAAATGCTCTTCGCACCTAGAAACAGTTAAGCAATTCTCAGAAGTCAATGGGCCAATTACAGTGTTCTTTTGCCTATATAATTATCTGTCAAGTTGACTGACTCTTTTATTTATTTGCTACTCATGTCACTGTTGGAAATCTTGTGAAAGTTACCTCCACAATATAAAATTTATATGTGCATGCACATTGAGTTGTGACCCCGAGTAGTACAAACTAAATATAGCTGCATGTCGTGTAATTATGAAAATGTAAGTGTTTATGGGGGGCTCTCTTATATGTAACAGTTAAAAACCATCTCTGTCCAGAAATCTTCATTTGGCACCACTATTCCTCTTTTGCGAGGCTTCCAGGTAAGTCACAATTAACCTAGCTACGTGAAAACAAGCATCATGGTTTGTTAATCTCCTCAATACCTTATTTATTAACTTCATTCACAAAGCTAAAATTCATATGTTCACACATCTTACATCAATGTCAATGAACAAGTTGAGTATCCAAGGAGTTATCAAATGGAATTTTCCTTTTGTGTACTGTGATGCCTCTCATGGAATGTCAACTCCACATATACGTCAATGCGGCGAAATGATTGACCTACAAAGTTGACCAAATTGTATTGAGCATAAGCCTATAAAACTGAATTCTAAAATTAAATCCATGGATTAGCTATGCCTCAATTGAGCTATTATATCTAATTAGCTCGCTTATACATGTCACGGGCCAAACTAATGAGCATATCAAGAAGAGAAATTAAATTGTAGGGTCGTGCAATATTGTGCAATATTGTGGAAATATGATCATATCTAGAAGGGTTAGTCACCAGAACAATGTACTAGTCTAAAACTACAATTGATAGAAAGAATCACCCTCGATGACCTCAACCACCACAGTACCGCGATGTTTGGGTGGAAAAATGTTGGAGCTCTGAAAAGACGTGGAACCTTGCACTCCTTCACCATAAGAAGTCAATGCAGACAAGTTAGATATTCTCATTATACAAGCCACTTGGTCGATGAATGATTTTCATGTGAATACATAATGCAACAATCTGATCTTGATTAGATAGTTTGCATATGATTGCTTTCATGAAATTATTTTAAAACTTTAATTTGAATATTTTATCCCCCCAATTACCAAAATTATCATTTTAAAATTGATGAGAAGAATTGTATCAGTACGGATTAGGATGGTGACTTAATCAACTTTAAGAAATTAAGATTCTTACTCCCTACCATTCTTATTTCCTACCAATTGTGAATCTCCTTAATCAAAAAGACTAATATTTTACAACTTAAACAGGTAGACTATAATCTAAATAACTTTTGGGGCATAAACTACTTTATCCCAATTCACAAAGAAGCAAGAGAAGCACCCAAAGTTTCAGGGTTGACCTGAACTGTTATGGTAGCAATTCAAGTCTTGAAACATATTTTCAGCTCCAGAATGATTGCATTTTTATGGAGGACAAAAAAAAGTCTAAACAACAACATGGTGCAAAGGAAGACAGATGCAACACCTAATGTGCAAGAATTTTTATGTGGGTCCTTATAAAATTGTACGGACAAGAAGTTAATAAGTACCCATTTTGGCTCTTGGCTGAGAGCATGGAGGCTTCCTCCAGGAGGACCAACTTGCTGATGTGGTCCCTGCTTCCAAACCTCAAAACCCTGGTTGACATCTGAACACAAAACAAATAAAGTCGGCAATTGATACCAGATCAGCAAATATCATCCAATCAAAACATTGTTTTTATCCTTTGGTTGGTGAGTGGAGATTTTAGCAGAAAACAAGGACCCTGTGGAATGTCACTGAAACTTCCAAAACCAAATGCTGGGGACAAATTAAGGGTCTTAAAGTGTGTGCTACTGACCAAGACTCCATGTATCATACCACACCCTGCTCTTTGGAGAAATTCATCAAACACTTCATATGCCATAGCTTCTTCATTGAGGCATTTCGTCGAACAGTTGGTGAAATGCCAGTGAAACTTCCAAAACCAAGTGTTGGGGCAATTCATCAAACATTTGACATGCAATAGCATCATTGAGGCAATTCATCGAACAGTTGGTGATCCAGCACAAAATTTCATTTACACAAATGGGTTTTTTACGAAAGAGAAAAGGAAAAGCAAAAATCGAAAATCATCGGATCAGAGGTTGACGGTTCCAAAGAATTAATTGAATCGATAGTTCATAGTACCATTGCTTTGGGATCGGACCAACTCAAACTTGGGCCGTATTGGGCTTGTTTATAGAACACCAATCATGTTTGCCCACAAAGGTCAATATACGACGTAGTTTTGCTCCCAAGGAAACTGCTGTACAATTTTTGTGTTAAGCAAAATGTATCGATTAATTTTTATGATTTCATTTCTATATTGACTTGGGTCATATACCATTCAAATTTGGTTGGATAATCCTGACTAGAATTTTCATTAATCTAATAAAGTGTATATATACTAAGTTTATATAAGCAGCAAAAGGAGGAAACAAATCAACATTGAAACTTATTTATATGTTTACGGAAACATGATAGTTGCTAATCAATCATGGTTATTTCTTGCATTCATAAATACTCTCTTTCATGTTGGAGCATGTAGGTTAGTAATGTCCAATTTGCGAAGATTCTCTTGAAACTAATCTCATCCCAAGCCCTTAGTAAAGATGTCTGCAAGCTGGCACTTGTTATGGAGTGGTCGGGGTGAAGAACACATGCCTGGAGTCAGTGGCGGATCCAAAAAATTTTTTAAGGGGGGACAAAATTTGATACTAATTTTTTTTGATGACTTTTACAACCAATCGTAGATTACCCATAAACTCATCCCACCCAAGGTGCCTCAGCCGCCCTCGAACCCAGGGAAGGAGTACTCGAATCACTATACCAAGCAAGCAAGGACTACTAAATATTTAATTTCATCAATAACATAATCAATTAAAAACAAAAAAATAATTTTAATAATAAAATAATTACTAAATGCATATAACAAAAACTAATTCGACTTTGATTATTTAATTTTTAGTTGAGTTTGAATTTAACTTTCACAGTAATAAAATAATTACTAAATGCATATGACAAAAACTAATTTGAGTTTGAGTTCGAATTTAACTTTCATCTATATAGAACTGTGAAGCGAGTCGGTTCGTGAGGCTTACAAATCTTATAGGGTAGGCTCAAGTTTGACTTGTTTGATAACGTTGCGCTCAAAATCGGTTCGAGTTAGATAACAACTAGCACAAATCGAATTTTTAATATAAAAAAAGCTAGAGTGGCTCGTTAAAACTAAATACATATAACAAAAACTAATTCAAACTCAATTATTTATTTTTTTAATTGAGTTCAATTAACTTCATTGTATATTTTTTAGTTATTTGTTGAATATTGAGAACAAAATTATTAATTGATGTATATGGGAAAAAAGTAAAAAGTAAAATAAAGAAAAAATATTAATAAAATTAAGAAACAAGATAAATAAATTAAATAAAATAAGCACACCATCATTAATTAATGATAAAATTTAGGGGAAATTGCAAAAAGTTACGGTAAATTATACATTTTTTGCATAAAACTACGGTTAACTATTTTTTTTTTGCATCATGTCACGGTTAACTTTGCATTTCATAGCACTGGTTGCACAACCATTAATGTGATTGTTAAAAGACCAAAATAACCTCATATCAATTGTTTAATTATCAAACTAACCCACTAATTCTACAAGTGAACAAAACCATTTATAATTCTACATATGTATTTGCAAGAATTCACATTTTTTTATCAGTTGAAATTGCAATTCA
>JAYMTP010003242.1:0-17499 GCA_036897365.1 Geranium brycei | reverse complement strand
AATAAATAAAAATCTTTCTTCAAAGTCGTTGATCTTTCGATTTGATATACTATGAGCTCGAAATGGAGTTCATATGAGAGAGTTATGTCATTTAGAAGTTTCAATAATTTTTTAAATATAGGGGTATTTTTGTCATTTTCAAAAAGTTAACAGAATTTTCAAAAAAAGTTAACGGAGTTGGGCTAAGTGAAACATTAGTAAACCTAAGGGAGCTCACGGTTAACATTTATATTTCGTAGAAGGTAAGTAGAACTTCTGAAACCTAAGGATATTTATGTGGAATTTTCCATATTTAGTACTCAATGTTGGGAAATTCTTAAATAATACTCAATTAGTTAGCAAAAATGTTATGAAATATATCATTTAGTGGACATTTTGTCCCTAACCCACAGGCCACACATATTGCTTGTTTAACATGTGTTTGGTTGGTGTCACTTCATCATAGTGTTTTATTTTTTTGATAACGGACTGCTCATATTATTAAGTAAAGGCTCCAATAAGTACAAGATTGAAAAAATAAATGTCTTGGTTCTTTTATTTTATCAAAGAAAATTCTTGTCACTGTTAATTATGTATGAAAAAACTGTCATCGTCATTATCATTAACTTTAAAATGTTGATATTATTAAATGAAGCTGATAAATCTTCCAATAATAACATCGAGATCTTTAATTTTTTAATGCAAGAGTAAGATGATCTTATAGAAAAATCAAAGTCAGGTGACAAACTCACTTTTTAAAATGTATATATTTTCTTTTGAAAAAAACACAATTTCCCATATGTCAAATTAATGAAAATGTTTTTTCAAGTCTTAAATATTTTTATTAGTATTGCTACTCAGAACTCGAAATTTAAAACTATACCAATATTAATAATGAACCAATGAGGAGTGAGCAAGGCTCTGGGACTGAACTCAACTCAACTCTTTGGTTATCCAATTATCAGAACCATATTCGAATCTGCCATGTGAAGAAAAAGTCCGATTCTGATCGTAGTTTTTTGGTTCGTTCTCGATGCGACCCGATTGAAATCGGTTGGTTTTTAGTTTTCAATTTAAGCTTAATATATATCGGCCGAATTAGTTGAATTTGAGCTCGATTTATAATTAAAAACAATAATTTTCTCATTATAAATTGGGAAAATTGCAAAAAGTCTCATTTCATTGTGTTTGTTTTTTGCACAAACTCTCCCTTTACTTTATTTTTGCAAAAAATTTCTATCACTCATGTTCATTTTTGCAAAGACTATTCCTTACTTATGTTTATTTTTGCACCGTCTATGCAAATCCGTAAAAATTAATGGAAACGTCACTTAAGTGTTCACTCAAACGTGCTTAGGGGTGGACACTTTAGCAACGAAACCAAAGACCGCATCCGAAAAAGAACCGGAACTGGGACCAGAGAACCGGCAACCGTGGGTAACGGTCCTAGTTCTTAAAATGGAGAACTGTTGAGTCTGGTCCGGTCCAATTTTTGACCGGTTTGGCCCGATTTTTGACCCATCCCCACCCCTAAACGTGCTAACTTAAACGTTCAACACTTACGTGACATTTCCGTTAATTTTTACCGGTGCATGAATGAGGGAGAATTTTTGCAAAAATACAGTAAAGGAAGAGCGAAAAAAAAAGAGAGAAAATAACCGATGAAAACAAAATGTTAAAATTTAATCAGTGCAAGATTTTGCCGATGTATTTCACAACTCGTACCATTAATAAACCGGAGACGAGACGATACGATAGAAGGAAAGAAGAGGCCCAATAAAGTGGCTCTCAATTTTATCGTCTCTGAATCTCCATTTCTCGTATCGTCTCCGCCGCCGCGAACCAGAGCGATCGACGGCGAGAAGCTCAGCCGAGTCGCCGGAGAAGATGTACGTGACGGCGGAGCCGCCGACGGATCTGAACAGGAACACGGAGTGGTTCACGTACCCTGGGGTCTGGACCACCTACATTCTCATCCTCTTCTTCGCGTGGCTCGTCGCCGTCGCAGTCACAGGTTGCTCCGCCGGCATGGCCTGGACCCTCGTCAACCTCTGCCACTTCTTCGTGAGCCTCTCTCTCTCTCTTGTCCTTCTAGGGTTTTTTTTATTTTGCCCCAATTTTGGTAATTTTGACTTTTTTTGGGTTCGTTTATGTGTTGAGGAATTGCTGAATTGAGTTGTGTATTGGGAATCGGGGGAATTAGATGGAGTTGGGTTTTTCTCATATGTTTGAAGTTTGGAAGCAAAATTGGAAATTGGAGTTTGGAGGAAGATGAATTCATTTGAGTTGATTTGGGATTTGAGGATTGAGATTTTTCATTTCCATTCAATTTTGGTGAGTGTGTTCAGTTATGTGTTGAGGAGTTGCTGAATTGAGTTAGGTATTGGGAATTGGGGAGATCAGATGAAGATGGGTTTTTCTCATATGTTTTAAATTTGGAAGAAAATTGGAGTTTGTAGGAAGAGGAGTTCAATGCAAGCAACCTTGTGATCAGCAATTATGCTTATTTGAATTGATTTTGGGTTTGAGATTTGTCATTTCCATTCAATTTGCTGAGTGTTTTCGGTTGGATTGCGATACCTAAGGGTTGAAGGATTGTTGAAGTGGAGAAATCAAATGAAGATGGGTTTTTCTCTTATGTTTCAATTTTGGAAACAAAATTGGAATTTGGAGGAAGAGGAATTGATGACAAGCAATCTTGTGATCAGCAATTATGCTTATTTGAATTGATTTGGGATTTCAGAATTGAGATTTGTCATTTCTATTCAAGTTGGTGAATGTGTTCAGTAATGTGTTGGATTGCCATAGTTAAGGGTTGAGGGATTGTTGAATTAAGTTTTTGGTATTGGAAATTGGGGAGATCAGATGAATATGGGTTTTCCTCATATGTTTCAAATTCGAAAGCAAAATTGTATCTTGGAATTTGGAGGGAGAGGAATTTATAACAGGCAATCTTGTGTGATCAGCAATTATGCATCAGAAAATTTGCCATTTTTGGATTATTGTGTTTCAGTTAATCAATTTAGCTGCTTTGGAAAGTTATGGTGTAGTATTTATCACATTGGGTCATGTCCATGTTGAGTTGATTGGGATTCTGAGTCGTGTTATGAAGTTGGAATTCATTAAATTCACTCGGTTACTATTTGCTTGTTCTCACGTGCTGTGATTGACTGTTGCTTTGTTTCAGGTCACGTATCACTGCTTTCACTGGAAGAAAGGAACGCCATTTGCCGATGATCAGGGTATCTACAACGGGCTGACTTGGTGGGAGCAGATAGACAATGGCAAGCAGCTCACTCGCAATAGAAAGTTTTTGACAGTCGTTCCTGTTGTTCTGTAAGTAGTTCTTTTCACATGCTTCCGACCCATAATAGATTTTTGCTAATAGGATGTTAAAACGGAATAAAGCTTTCTTTCTTTCTTTTTTTGGCTGAAAAGAGCAATTGGTGTTTTCTATCTTCATGTGTGAAGTTCATAATTGCTTTCCAAAGTTCTTGGCTGCTTTTATTTTGTCCTCCATTGTGCTTGCTGAACTATTATTTTGTTCATTCATTATATCATCTAGTATTTTTGAAGGTACGGTATTTCATTAAACGTAAAAAAATGTAAGTCCTGTATATATTGGCTTCAATTCTGACCAGATTTTCAGAATAATACATTCTTCACATAAATGTCATTAGACAATATACAATAATATGAAATAATGGAAAAATTAGGGAGTACTCTGAAGTGGTCAAAACATCAAGGAAAAATGGTAGATAGTAAATTTCTCTTTCAGTGTTGCCTAAAACAGAGTTGTCACGGACACGGGTTCCTATTCTTTTGTATACACGAAGAGAAGATTATAGGGAAAATTGCAAAAAGGTGCCCTGTAATATGACACTTTTGCAAGAGAGTAGTGTGTTGTTTGTTAATTGCAAAAAGATGATATGTTGTTTGCATTTTTTTGCAAAATGTGTGTATTTTTATAAAAATGGTGAAATTACCCCTGAAATTAAGAATTGTTTTAAAAAGTTTTTCTTTTTTTATCTTCTAACTGAAATTTGTGTGATCAAAATTTGTAATATAATTTTTTAGTTAAAGTTATTTTTAAAAATTATGTTATAGGTTCTTCAAAAAATTCAGGGGGAATTTTGTCACTTTTTTAAAATACACACATTATGCACAAAAATGCAAACAACACAGCACATTTTTGTCATTAACAAATAACTTAACGCCCTCTTGCAAAAGTGTCATATTATAGGGCACCTTTTTGCCATGTTCTCAAGATTATTTTAGCCTGTTTCTAGAAAGCCCCAGTTCTTGTGGACCTAAGTATGGTACAGAAACCTTCAGGGTAGCTATATATTCAACCAGGGGGTTTGTATGCTGTTGAAATTAGGAACCGAAATGTTGAGGTGTTCTTGCCAATGCTTAGGTTTAGGGTTTCCACCAAAATTCAGGATGAACGAGAAGCACATTATCATCGTGTTCTTAATCCCCTCTCTTCCAGATATTTATACCACTTAACAAGTGAATTGAAAGTAAACACCTTACAACACTCCCCTAAGTCATTATGCGATGTATTTTCAACTTGGTAATATGGATGAAGCTAAATGTTTATTTTTTTCATTGAGGCATTGGGTCAATGTACAGTATGGTTTATATAGGCGTATGTAGTGTGTAAATACTTATTCTTTGGTTTTTTTTTGTGGGCTATTATGTATGATGTTTGAGAAAATGGCAAAATGGTGTTGTATACTATCACACTTTTGCAAGAGGGTGCTTTGTTTTTTTTTGCAAAATGTGTATATTTGTACAATAAATGATGAAATTGCCCTTCAAATTAAGAATTAAGTTTTTTCATATAAATTTAAATTACATTACAAAATTTGGTTATACAAAATAATTCTTAATTTTAAGAGAAATTTCGTCATTTTTGTACAAACACACATTTTGCACAAAAATTCAAAGTTCACATCATGTTTTTGCCATTATCAAAGTGCACAACACCCTCTTGCAAAAGTGTGATAGTATACAACACATTTTTGCCATTTTCCCTTGATGCTTTAGCATGAACTCAATCTTTGTGTTTGGTTTTTTTCGTGTGTACATGAATTAATCAGACAACAACAGCAAGCATATCCAACGAGAACTTGTTCTTTTGTAATCATATTGTATTTTTACTGATACTGGCTGGAGTTTCCGTCTTTTTCTTTTCATGATGAGTTTCTTCTCTTTTTTTATTTCTCTGAAAGGATCATCGAGTGTTTTTCATATTTCACACATCTTTTATAAGTACAATACAGTTACATATGAATGATTCTGACTTGCATCAATTGAAATGGTAATTTAAGGGACTGTATTGAGATTTGTATACAGATTGATTACTTGACACCTTTGACTCTGAAAATGCACGAAGTTACTTCCATAGCCGATTCTTGCTTATTACATATTATGTCTCTTTCGGCAGGTATTTGATAGCCTCACACACTACAGACTACCGCCATCCAATGCTCTTGTTCAACACGCTCGCTGTTTTTGTTCTGGTGGTGGCCAAGTTCCCGAACATGCACAAGGTCCGAATCTTCGGTATCAATGGAGATCTCTGAAGCTCAGTTCAATACGATTCTGATATGTGTATATCATTTTGCTGAATCAGAAAAATTACACATACTGTTGTTACCATATATATATATATATTGTTTTGGCATTTCACTCCAATGTTAAACCAAATGTTGGAACTGGAAAAGCTATGCTTTGCCTCTGATCTGAAGCAAATATTTTCCCATTACAAAGTGAGAAATATGTACATTGTTGCATTGTACTCTCAGTTCAAATCTTGATACATATAATTTTAACAAAAAAATATGAATCATTACAAAAGTCATGTACTATTTTAGTTTTACAAAAAATTGTCAGTTTTATGTACATTTAATGGCATCTTTAAAAATAGAGTGAAGATAAAAAAAATACCCACATATAATAAGATCTTTAAAATAGCTGATTATCTCATTTAAAAAATAAAAATATATTTCTTTAAATTATTACATGTAAAAATTATATCTCATTATTATTTATTATTTTAAGGGTAGTTTTGATGGGTTTTGACAAACAAATGCAAAAATGTGAATAGTTCACAACAAAATTTTGAAATTAAAGAAGTAATCGATCTATAAAAGTAGATTAGTACATTACCATTTTATACAATCATCTCTAAAAAGTTCTGAGTATTGATGAGTAAATTTCATTGAAATGGGTGGTTAGGTATATATTTGTAACTTTCTTTTCTCTTGCCATAGAGCAAATATGTGTGGTAGACTTGTAGTTGACATGTTTTGTTTTTTCTTGTTAATGTTATTATTCTTCAGAAATTATTTTTCCTCATGATGGAATGAATTGAATGCACTTACAAAATTTCCAAGACAGCTCATTTAAGTTTGTTGCCCGAAATTTGGTAGTTTATGACATATTTGGGTATTGAAATTTTGAAACAATGTTCCTATGTAATATTTAAATGCAAATATTGTTATAGTATAGTGCAGTTCCATCAAAATCATCATCTATCCTCTATATGTATATATTTGATATGGCTTGTGTACACATCTATACATAATCCATATAAAGAAAAGCTTTTGAAATTTGGGTAGTTCATTCTCTTGGTGTTCAAGGCAAAATCAAACAAAACAAAAAGGATTCAATTAATTAACATGTGTTTGCCGTATATACATGTATAATAATAGTACTAGTTTATGATAAAATTACCAAAACACCCCAACACTAGGGCAAGTAATTAAATTTGATGAGAATTTAATATCCCGATCTAACGGGTAGGAAGCGAGATCTTTAAATTTATCCTGAACTCGTCACGTTGAGATATTCTATGAAGAGCTTGAATATTTTAATTATGAAAAACATCAATTTTTTAATTTGATAATAAAATAACTAAACACACAAAAGAAAGCCGTGAAATGTATGTATCAAAGAAATGTCAAAATGGGAAAATAAAGAAGAAATACATGCCCATGAAATCGAATAATTTTGGATTGGATTATATATTTTCGATTTTGAAATCATGTTTATGAATATGGTTACAATTTAGTATTGCATGAAATAAAATCGCATAATTAGTTCGAAAATAAAGTTTATATATCTTATTCGACTCATAAAACAAACCCAAAATAAAGACCAAAAGCCACATGATAATCCAGTCTTAGTATCAAAGAACAACTTATATTTTATGAACAATTATAATCCATGTCATATACATTTTGTTCCAAATATAATTTCCTAAGTTTGAAAATTATAACAATGGTTGGTTCTGATTTCAAAACCACGAACAATCCTTGTCATCCAATAAACACAAGAAAGAAGTGATGACATGTATGTACTAAATTGAGGTCTAAAAAGGGAAACAAAAAAAAAAAGACAAGCCCATGAAATGAATATGATAGGACTTCAGGTCTCTCTGTTATTGGCTAAACATGGAATTCTGAAAAAGTTGTTTAATTACAGCAAAGCAAAGTATTATTAGAAACCAATGGATGGTGTAGATCTGATCTCAAAAGCTAGAGTGAGTGAGTGAGTGAGTGGTAGTGGTGGTGGTGTGGTCACTCTCATTATTCTTTCTGGTGCACACATGCCTAGGGGAATGTTTGTGGGTCCCACCAACCCTAAAATTTATACACTTTTATCTCGAAATTTTGATTGGAACTAATATTCTTAGTTTGACGGGATAAAAAATATAATCATTAAATTTGCTCAAAACTTACTCTATTATTATTTTCTAAAGAGAAAAATAACTTAAAATTGTTGAATATTTTATATTCATAATTTGATGAAGTAAAACGCAAAATCACTTAACTCATTTTGTATTACGTGACAGTAAATTACAAAAGAATATAGAACAAAAGAATGTGAGAAGTTACAAATGCAGTAAATGTTAACACAAGGATCAGAAATTACAAAATATTTGTTGAGTGTTATATTAATGGATCACAAATACATATAATCTTTTAAAACACAACCAACATTATTAGATGTGTTTTTTTAAAACATTTCATCAATCTCAATAAATCAAAATACAACATATTAACAAAACAAATTAATTATAAATCTTGCATAAGTCTGCAAAGTACAGTTTATTTTTATACCAACCAATGACATAACACCCAAAACATATAAATAAAACCATTAATCAAAATTAGAACAATTTTTTTTGGTTGTCTCTCAAGCTCCATCCCATGATCCCAATGCCATTAAAACGACAATGCTACAACCCCGTTTCGTGAAGCCACCCTAAAATGAGCTTCATAAACTCCCAATTAATCACCAAATCAAACAAAAAAACTAAGATAAAAAAGAACACCCAATGTTGTATCCTATGCGTTAGATCAGTGATGATGGAACACGACACTCTACCATGCACCCCCTCCACCCAATACCCCACTCCAAAACCCATCTCCCGATCCACCCTCCCGATCGCGATCGTGACCGTCGATCCCATTCCCACTCGCGTTCGGCCTCAGATCCTGAAACGCAAACGTAGACCCGCCCGCACCCAACCCGAACCCATCAAGAGAAAAACTCAAGCCCCCGGAGAACCCGGGCTCCGGGTCCTGGGTGGGCCCCACGTAGCCAGGTGGCACCATCATGAACCCCAGGTCGAGATCCTGACCGTCGATCTGGACGGCGGGTTTATTTTGATCCGGAGTGCTGAGCTTCACGCGCTTATTCGACGAACTCATGTTGTTGTTGTCGGAAGATGAGTAATTGTGGGAGGAGGGTCGGAGCTTGTTCTTTCTGGAGCCACCGCCGACAGGGATGTTGCGGAGGGACCCACCGGCGGTCCAGTAGCGGCGACAGGTCTTGCAGAAGTACCTGGGCTGAGAGAGGCTGTAGTTGTTGTAGTAACAGAACTTCGTGTTCGTCGAGTTGCACCTCGGACAGTTCAGCCCTTGCTCCTTTTGCGGCCGCGCCGCCTTTGACTGGTTCGCGCCGCCGCCGCCGCCTTTTTCGCTCGTTGTCTGAAATTCAACCGAAACCCAACAACAACAACAGAGATAACCTTAATTTTTCAGAACTAAGTAAAGCGGATATTTACTTTGTTTTTTCAGAACTAAAGGGAGTAATCACCTTAATTTTTCAGAACTAGTTAAAGTTTATAGTCACCTTATTTTTTCAGGACTAAAGGGAATTACCTTTTTTTCAGTACTGATTATTGAAGAGAATATATATTTACCTTATTTTTTTCAGAACTAGATGGAATTACCTATAATTTTTCGGAACTACTTGAAGTGAATATATTTTCCTTACCTTGATTTTTCAGAACTAAGGAGAATTAAATTTTCCATACATATAATTTGTATTGCAAGTCTAACTTGATAAAAAAAATGCCCCAAATGAATAGATAATTCATTTAAATTTAAACACTGTATCTTATGAAATTAGATCTTGCTCATTTTTCCCTCAAAAAAAAAGATCTTGCTCATTTTGACTAGCTAATTAATTCAGCCCTAGCTAGATCTACAATTAATACCATATAATTTTCAGATGTGAAAAGATGGTTAAATTGATATTACAAAATTTTCTTATGGACCAGTTCCAATTGGACAGATAGCGTTATAAATCTCTAAGATTCTAATACTAGATCTCACACGAGATATTGATCGTCACGAACAAAAACAGACTTGATAAAAACATTTACAGACGTGATAATTGTGACTCTAACGTCATACAGATCTTGAATTCAATAATTTGACACACAAAATTGTAATTGATCGGTCGAAAAATATCATAATTATTCCTAATAATTTGAGTGGAGATCATCAATTATTATATCAAGAAAAGGGTACAAGTGAAAAGAGATGTAATTAACAATTAACCATAATAACTGAAAAAAACTACCTGTGGCCATTGAGCAGTCTCCATGGATATGAACCACAAGAAGAAGATGATGATGATGATATTAGAGCTATGCAATTGGGAGGATCCAAAATCTAGATCAAGAAAATAAAGTTTCTTGAGCTACACAAGAAGAGAGAGAGAGAGAGAGAGAAGAAAAACACAGTCTTTTTCTCTCTCTAGGTCTCACAAGTTGGATATAAAAGTAGCAAAAAAGAATGTCTGTAGAGAGAGAGAGGGTTTGTATATGTGTGTAAGTGTGTGTATATGACCTTGCTTTATGGGTTGTGTTTTGTGTACTACACTACACAGAGATGGGTCGTTTTTGTGACTTGTCTACTGCATTATTATTTATTATTTTTATCCTTAATTTATTCAGGGTTTAAATATTATTATTTTCTGGAAGAGAATAATAATAATACTAATTTAATATGAACAAAATGGTATTTAATTTACTTTTGACAGGGAATGTTTTTTTATATTAAAATATAAGTGCAAGAAAATTAAATACAGTATATACGTACAGCTTGTCAATCTTTAGCTCACATGATGCGAAGATGATAATATAAATTAAAATGACCGATATATGGTCTCATGAAAATATTTACAATTAACATACTTGGCAGTAATGTAAGTTATGGTGTTTCTTTTGTTAAATGGTTAGGAAATCAGGTCGCATATATTATGGTTGTTTTGGCCTGTTTGAGTTCTGACTGCGAGTTTAGTTTCGATTACATTTCAGTGAATTTAACTATTGTTATATGTAATGATTTGTCTATATAATAAAGTCGATAGATTTCTCTACAAAAATGGAATATTTTTGTTAATCTACACAAATAAATTTGAATTGGTGAGCTCCTTTTTGAAAGTGCGAGTAGTGAAAACTATATATGAATTTTATTTTAATACTAATACAACTAATTTTTTAAATATAATTTTATGTCTATTTGTTTGCATATATATGCATGTAATTAACCTTATCCCTCATTTTAAAAAAAAACCTTATTTCTGAGCAGTGGAGTTATGCTTCTTTCTGGTTAACAAACTTTGATTTCTAAATACTTATTTATTTACTTTCATAGTTTTCTCAATAAATATTTTTGTTTGAAAACATTAAAATGCTCTGCTTCTTCTTTAACATAGCTTTATTATTAGTAAGTTATATAAAATTATGCGTGTGTCTCGCACGTCTCATACATATGATCAATATATATATATATAGGAAAAATCAGTAACAAACTTAGAAAAAGTCTAAATGTCCAAACTGTTAAATATGTAGTGTAATGTTGTAGAACATGTTGGACCTGTACAAAATTGAAGTCATATAGAACATGTAGTGCAATGTTGTAGACTATGATAGAGCCTGCCACGTGTCGCACGCTGAGACAACGTACGTCTCAAATTCGACGATTCTGCATGGTTTGAAAGTTTTTCACGAGTTTGTAGTCGTATGCACTGCTATATATAAAATAACATCATGATACATATATGATAAATGAGTTGAATATTTTAAAAATCTGAAAACAGACTATTTATGTTCAAATCATACACCATGTAACATTTTGTGATATTTTTAATTTCCTCAATAAATCAATCTCATCATTCCAAGTAATTAGGGCCCAGACAAAAGCTGTAATCCTCAATTAACAATCATCATCGTGTTTAACTTGCACTAATTGTCTTAGTCCGTTCACGTACATGTGTTCCGATCCAATTGGATAAGAATAATGTTTTATCGGTTTGTTCGTTTAATAATCTTTTTATTACAAATTTGACGTAAATATCATGTGTTTGAGTTTCAAAAAAAAAAAAAATACAACAACCCGTATCCGAACACATGAATCAAATCTTAATAATCAAACAATGTGCTTAATTGTTTTCCAATACCGAAAGAAAGCACATGCGCAAATAAATTATACATTGATAAAGTGTATGTTTTAGCATAGCATGACTTTAATATAACCACGAGCGCCACAAAAAGCACTATGCATTTTTGCACATAAGCTTTTGTGTGCAACAGACATTAGTATAATATTAGATAGGGAAAACGCTCCTTGACTACATTTAGAATTAGCAATTTTTGCATATAACTACACGGAAAATATTTTTTTACTATAGGAGGATACTCATGTTTGGCAAAACGGTCACCTTTGCATTTTCTATTAGATTAGTTAGATTTTATTTTATTTTTATTTTGTGAAATGAATAAAATACCATTAAAAGATTAATTGGTTTTTAAGTTGATCTCAAAAAGACTAAATATTCTTACTAATAATTCTAATTTTCAAACATATGTCATCGACCCATTCTCTCGTCCCTCTCCCTCTCTTCTCTCTCAAATCCTCATTCTCATATCTCCATTCTATCTCCGTTCACGCAATTTATGGAAACACCCATATAAAGAAATCCCAAAATTAAATTAGGATTTTCCTCTAATTATCCTTCAATCTCCAATTCTCTATTATTCTACATACTTTGATTCGTTCAGTCTTCTCCCACGCCCAAAACAACATAGTTCATCACCTCGGAGAATCACGAAGCTCAAAAACTAAATCCATAACGACCAGATAGAAGTTCCCGAAAAGAGCTCACGAATTTGAGCATTAGAGTCCCAAATTCCATATTCGCGAGCTCTCTTTCTCCATAAATGGTGAAATTCAGCCTTAACCCTCCGAAAATTTTAATCGAGTCAAATTTGACCTAGAGGCGATCATTCTCGAGCTCCTTCTTCTCGAAGCCCAGATCGAGATTTGAGGAGTCACCAAACCCTAGCGATGCCATTTTGACATCATCGAGGAATAATGTTTCTGCTACTCCATCGAGAGAAAGCTTGAAGTCAACCCTAGTCTCGCCCAAAACCCCACTGACAAGATCGACGAGGAAGGCGACTGACACGAGTGAAATCTTCGTACCCACTCGAGTTAAATCTCCTCATTTTTTACTTGCGTTAATAGGCGGAGGACGACCTCCACTACTCCAAATCCTGTTTTCCCGCTCTCCAAGCCAATTCAGAGGAAGTGTTTTTATAACAAGTGGCGGAGGACGACTTCCGCCACTCGAAATTTTCCAAGATCTAGTGCGCCTATCGGCGATATTACCCTTGAATTTGAATATGTAGTATAAATAAGGTGATGCCACTTTTGTTTTAGAGGCTTGTTTTGACGTTTAGAGTGTTAGTTCAATAATTAGAGGTGGTTAAGAGTTAGTTAGGGTTCTAGAGAGAGTTAGAGAGAGAAAGCATAAGATTAGGGATAAAAAAGTAAAGACCAAGAGGTGAAGAGGTGAAATTGAAGATATAGAGAGTGGATCTAAAATTGTAATTGAATGCTTTCTTATAATTGAAGGCATTTCTAGACTGTTTTGTATTTTGGAATTGAGATCTTGTGTTTGTTGATTGGTTTGTTGAATTGATGTTTGAGAATTGATAACTGTCGGCACGGCCAAAGAGTAATATAACACATGGAGGGGCACAAATGGAGCGCGCTAAATTACACCCAAGTTTTTATTCTGACATTCAGAACGTGCGTCTCGCTCTAGCGAGCATTGGATTCAATCCATTTTGATCCAATGGATCGCCTTACAGTGTGTAGCCAATCGCATTGATTCCCCGTAATTGTCATCCGTCGATGTTTATAGGTTCCAATTTTAGATCGGTTTAGCGATCACAACTTTTAGAAGCGTGCAACTGTTACGCTAACTTTAAGTGACTGTCCAGAGTTAAGAATGTTGAGCGGAATGCAGGTTAAGAGGTATACAGCATGCCCTATTTATTTTAAAAATCTCGAGGCTACGTATAGTCACAACAGAGTGTTATATCTCAAAAATCATAAATGGCTATGGGAGAAGTATTTGTACCAAACCATGACCCATAAATTTAAAGAGACTACATAACACATAGCAAATACATAGGGCTAACTAGATTTCCCAACGGTTGTGTACATCAGACTTAAATTCACGTTTTTGTTTAGTTTCAATTTTGACTTAACATGATTGTTATTTAAATTTTTTTTTATCAAATAAAAAAACTTTCACATTTAGTGATTTCATTTTCATGCGTAGAAATTTCACCCTCTCAATCCAACGTTTGCACGAAATTTTTAAAACAATAATGTGTTAAAAAGCTAATGCACTCATTTATATTTTGATAAATAAATTGATATTAACAAATTTGTCATCCTCACAAGATTAAACGGTCCTGATTGGCCGACTATCTCGACCGTTGATGACGCTGACTGGTTCCAGAAAGTGGGACCCACCAACAGCCATCATGTTTTCCACGTGGCAGTGTCTCTGATCAAACACCGCATTTACGGGCCTATCAGTTCAAGACACGTGTCAAACATCTAATAAGGCACATTTCAACCAGATATAAAAGCACTGTACCATTTAATTGATTTCCATATTAAGGACCTGTTTGGGCACATGCGTCACATGCCGGTGAACGCCACCTTATTTTCTACATGTTCCAAACAGTTACTTTGACAACCGTACACCCGGCTGCAGAGGATAGAATCTAGTTTGAGAGAGTGGCGGCGAACGAGAGCCATTATGTGGGCCATATCTAGCCTTGCTTGATGACGCAATAAAAGCTGATCAATTTAATTTACTAAATCGTAAAAAATAAGTGTTAACTATTCAATTTTTGTAAATTAACTGTGAATTTTCTCTACTGTATAATTTTTTTGTGAACTAATTGCATATATTTTTTTTACAAAAGGTGTAATTTTATCCAAAAAAATATGATCATGGCTATGATCATTGCTCAATTTTTCTTCATCATCGTGTTATCAAGTTGCATATTCATGATATTTCGTCGAAGAAGAGAAAACACAGATAAACCCAAATAAAAATAATAATTTCATTTTAATGAATTTAACTCCATGATATTTTCGTTATTGCGATGAAAAGTTACGTATCTTGTAAAAATTGTTGGCAAGTTGGGAAGTTTGCAATAAAGTAAATTTATTACTGTATAGTTGCAAAAATTAAATAACTCTGAACCAGGAGTGGTGTTACTTGGTATAAATTTTAAGAATCACAAGTTTGGTGCTGACTTGCTTCATCATAGCATAGTTGAGCTCAAATCTTTATTCAATTTGTCGAAAAAATGACAAAAATAACTCTGTTATTTAGTTTGACTTCTTCTTTCATCGTCGTGTTATCAAACCACATGTCTATGACATTTAGTGGAGGAAGAGAAAACCGATGAATTCAAATTAAAAAATATAAATTAAAATTTAATAAGTTTAACTTTAGAGGTATTAGTAAGCTGACGTAATAAAGTAAATTTATAACCATTTGTTTGCAAAAAAATTAAATAGCACCGAGTTATTTATTGCAATTTTCCAATAATTCATCGTGCTATTTCTATACAGTTTCCTGCACGATGAAGTAAAGAATCATTGAATCACAACCGTGGATTCATAAATTTTGGCCGATCAGGGTGTGGCGCTGAATCTAAGCCGTTGGATGAAGTCGTGTGATTGGCTCCAGTTTTGACGTGAACGACATCTGATAGTGACCCCCACCTAAGCTGTGTCGTACGGACCTAAAACGACATCTATTAACCTGTCTATTTTAAGTGAATTTAGTCTTCTCTGATTAGACCCCCACAGCCGTCCGATGATACCTAACCTGGGTCTCCACGTGGGGCCCGCTAAATCTCTGATTGAATTTTGGTTGTCCGAAAATCAGTCCAAGTCTAACTAGTTGTTCCTTCAAATACTATAAAATGTTGCAATTTGGTTAAATTAATATGGTTTTCTGTTAAAATTATTCTTTTGTTATCTCGTCTTAATAATAATAATATAATAATCATCTACATAAATTTACAAAAGCAACAACTTGATTTTCGGAAGATAATAGGCATACAAATTGTTGAAACAATATGTATCTGAAAATTCATTATCGACTATATGTAACAATATTTGAATAATACAAGTGATTAAAATTATGTTCTAGACAAAACATGACACTTTAAGGATACATAATTATATAGTTAGGAATACACTCTAGTGTAAACCAGCCAAACGTTCAAACCGTAACTAATCTCAGGCATTATATCAATGTAAATTTGCGTGCGCGTTGTCCCAGCGCATGACACGTGACGCAAAAGTTGACCTGCGGTGTTTTTTCAAGTTCCAAACATTCCACCATTATGCACAAACATTCCACCAATTTGGACAGTTTGAACACTTCTCCCGATTTGTACATGATTGTTTTTCTATATGGTTATTATAGTTGCAAGGGGTGCACTCCAGTACAAACCAGATTAAATGTTCAAGTCGTTCGAACCTATACCAGATACTGGACATCTGAACATCTGTGCGTGTGTTATCCCAGCGCGCGGCACGTGACAGAAAAGTTATACTATGGTCATTTAATATTTCACCGGATCTAAAATATTTGACCGTTTTACACTGACATTTTATTGATTCGGACGGTTTGTATTTCAACTCCGATTTGTATTTGGTCACTGTAGTATTATATTATTAAATATACCAGGGCGACCATAGTTGCTTCCTATTGCTATAATTGAATTTACAGACAACGACTTCGTTTAAGGAGTCAATGTGCAGGAGATGTTTTAAGGCTGCGTTTGGCAAGAGCACTATTTTTTGTTCAGCACGTGGCTAATTACGCACATTTTGTTTGTGATTAACCAAACGAGGCATAGAGGGGTGGGCCCACTCTCTTTTAGGCCGGCTCCTGGGGACCACAATACCCACACCGACCGGCCACCGCTCAGACGATAAATATAATTTAATTGATTAAATAATTTTTTTGAGGAAATTAATTAAATTGAGAATTATAGTACTTAGAGTTTATGGGCTGTGGGCCTCTCGTAGAATGTTTTTCAATTTGGACGAATATATTTTCTGGGTTTTTTTGGGCCTACAAGATTAAGGCCCATTTTAGCCCAGAGTTAAAGTTTTATTTAAAATATTTTTCTTTTGTTTTAATTGGACCGGGTATCCACCATAGAAGAATATGTGGTGGGCGACAGAGGAACAAAACCCGGCCCACTTGACATGGCTCTTCTTGTGCTTTAATTAAATTATTATATCTAATTTTTACAAAAAATATTTTTAAGGAAGACTAAAATATTATTAATCAATTAACCCAACATCTTGTCGGACAGCCAAGACAATACTTGGTGGGACACACCACTCACCATAATTTCAGCTAACGTTAGTGAAGACATACATGACTAGTTCATGAGCCGCTACATTACAAGAACAATAAAGTTATACCTGCCCCCAGGACAGTAAGCATATGAAAACAATCGAAGATGATTCTCTTGAACGTGTTTGTAACGTGATTCCTGCATCGAATGTGATCCACTACCCCGAGACTGTCCGATTCTATCTCTACCCTCGCCTAGTTCTTCCCTCTTGCTCACAAGAGAGCTTCTCTGACTCCCACGGCATTCACCTCTTTTTCAGTAGAGATTTTTTTAAAAACGTTTACAAAGAGTCCTTACTAATTGATCATCTGAATCTCTACAAACGAGCCTACACTTCAAAATCCCCTCATCACCACTTAATATGTATTATTCTCTTTTAAAAATCGCTATTATCATAACTAAACTTTACCTTAACTTTTCGGGGAAATATAATTAGACGATTTGTGTACGTA